>OX402561.1:5907784-6112784 GCA_948098915.1 Lampropteryx suffumata | reverse complement strand
GCGATAAAGGCTTGGAGCGGATCAATAAGGATTACGAAATGTATGCGCCTGAACCACAGTATGTGAACATTGATGGTAAGATTTGGTTGGAAAAAATATGTTTTAGTTTACTCTTAGTTGGCCTACCAATACCTATCATTACCTATCATTTCTACTGATGCGTATAGATTTAACTATGTGACGTCATTACATACAAATAGGAATCGTTTAAAATATTTAGCTTTACATTCGCCAACGTCCATACCATACCACGTTGAAAACACCGGTTCTCGTCCGATCACCGAAGTTAAGCAACGTCGGGCGCGGTCAGTATTTGGATGGGTGACCGCCTGGAAACACCGCGTGAAGTTTGCTTTTTGCAACTTTTTACAAGTTTCCCACATTTTTCCACGACGATAATTTTACGGGAACTAAAATCCAAATTATATAATAACATTTATAAATTTTATTGCATACTATGACGTCATTGTCTGAATTTAAACATATTTTTTGGTTGCATTGCTGCCAACGTCCATACCACGTTGAATACACCGGTTCTCGTCCGATCACCGAAGTTAAGCAACGTCGGGCGCGGTCAGTACTTGGTTGGGTGACCGCCTGGGAACACCGCGTGATGTTGGCTTTTTACATTATTTTTAGTTTACTACCTCATCGTGTGGCAAGTTATTAGAAGTCTTTTACAAAAACAGTTTGCGATACAGATATTATTTGATAAATAAAAGATAAAGTTACCATTTTTGGTAGAGGTTTTGCATTTTTTATTATTTTTCTGTTATTTTTAGAAACAAGTCGACCAATGTCGTCGGAGAGTGAGCCATTGATATCTGCTAATCCATCGGAGACATATTTGAAGGTTCATGCTGTAACCAAACCGTATGAAGACTTTCAAAACTCCGAGTTGTATCGTTGGCAGGCGCCGGAAATGTTTGTGCCTAATGAAGTTGGTATGGTCCACCCATGCTCTAAAAGTGATGCTTACTCGCTTTCTATGATTCTATGGGAGAGTTGTAATGGTAAATTTATTGTTTTTAAAATCAACACAGCTTCTTTATTATTACACAACTTTTTATTTACATGAGGAGCAGGTCTTGTTTCATTGAAATCGTAAGTATATTATATTATACTAGCTGTCCCGGCAAACGTTGTTTTGCCATTTTAGCCATTTTTAGGAAACATTTTTATAGGTAAATATGATGTTTAAAAAATAAGGTTTGATCGTAGAGGGGTGAAAATTTAGGGTTGCATGTATTTTTGTATGATGTATCATAAAAAAATAAAAACAAAAAATTTTGTCTGAAAAATAAAAATAAAAAATTAAGGGGTGGACCACCCTTAACATTTAGGGGGATGAAAAATAGATGTTGTTCGATTCTCCCCCCTGACTAATATCCTCGCTAAGGATCACGAAAATCGGTCGAGCCGTTTCGGAGGAGTTCGATTACGCACCCCGTGACAGAAGAATTTTATATATTAGATAAGTGTTGATGTTTATTGTTATGATAGATTTTGTTTGTTTTAAGCCTCTATACCATGGAAAATGCTTACATATGAGAAACTAAAAGAACAATACACACTTTGGGAAACGGGCATGCCACTACCTCAAGACGGCACATACCCCGGCTGCCTGCTATCTCTACTTCAAGCCGGTCTCAAAATAAAGAGGAGCGATAGAATTGACCTAGAAACCTTTCAGCATACTCTTCAAACTGTGAAGGTAATTGCGTTGTTCTGTCGCCAACGTCCATACCACGTTGAAAACACCGGTTCTCGTCCGATCACCGAAGTTAAGCAACGTCGGGCGCGGTCAGTACTTGGATGGGTGACCGCCTGGGAACACCGCGTGATGTTGGCTTTTTGCTGCTTACTTTTTTACTTACATTTGAAACTATTATGGATATGAACATACTATTCACTGAAAACGGGATATGACATGGTACTTCTTCCTAATGTTTCGGCACAGTTGCATGCGCCATGATCACGAGATAAACTGAAGTCCTTGCGAGTGGATGTTATTGGCAGAAAAAAACAGTCTACCCTGTCCCTCAGTTTTTTACTGCAAACATTACACGTACCACCGGATTTACTTTCACCAACAACTGTATCACGACTACGACACTCACGGTTACTAAACGCGCAACTGGTACCTCTTTTTTTTCAATTTTCTCAGATCCTCACCACAGGATTCCAGGCCCCAGATAATTGAAACGGTCTTCTCGATTGAAATTCCTGTTTGGTAATCTCTATTGCCTCTTGTATCCTGGTATGTACTGTCGTTCTGTTGGGATTACCTGATCGTGTAACGCGATCCAGTTTCATAGCGATTCTGTGTGTCCACGTTTTTGACCGCCCGGAGTTGCTCCCTTTTTTAACAGACTTCAAAAAAAGGAGGATACTCAATTCGATTCGTATATATATATTTTATTATGTGTGTTCGCGGATAACTTCGTCGTTTATGAACCGATTTTGATGATTATTTTTTTTTTTGGAAAGGAGTTATCCCAAGGGTGGTACCATGATAAGTAAACCAGGATCATCTTGATGTCATCTCAGAGAAATCTAGGGGAACTTTCGAAAATTGTAGTGGCGGGCGACTAGTGCGTTTGTTAATTTTTTTTTGAAAGTATTTTTAAGCACTACTATTTAATGAAGGTCTGGAGTCGATCTGATGATGGAGCCGAAAGACAGTCGAGGGAACTCCTCAACGATTTACAGCTATTACCTGGTGTTTGGGCTTGATTCATTTGTATTGATGAGAACTGTTCTTACACCTAGATGGGTTGTGACTGTCATTAGGGGTCTGATGATAAAGACGAAGGACAGTCAAGGGAACTCCTCAACGTTTTACAGTAGCTACCTTGCGTATATACATGAAGGCGGTTGTCTTTATAGTTTTTAAAACGTAATTATCTTTACAAGCTATGGTACGTTTTGTTTGACCGGTTTTGGAACTCCCACAGTTAATGTCAATCTTATACATTCTTGAAGAGATCTTCTTTAAAAGAGCAAACATAGTTTTTATGAATGTAAGAAATCAAAGCAGCTCAAATAGAGTTAGCACTTTATTCCACTTTCAGTTCTTAAACACACAGTCGTCATCATTATCATATCAGCTAATAGAAGTCCACTGCTGAACAGACGCCTCCCCAATTGATTTCCAGGAAGAACGATTTTGAGCCCTCTTCATCCACTGATTTCCCGCGATCTTTACAATGTCGTCAGTCCATCGGGTAGGGGGGTCTGCGAGCTATATGGCCTGCCCATTGCCACTTCAACTTGCAAATTTTTTGTGCTATGTCGGTGACTTTGGTTCCTTGGATTTCCTAGTTGCGGATTTTATCACGTAGTGAACATAGCTCTCTCCATAGCACGTTGCGCAACTCTAAGCTTGTGTATGAGGCCAATAGTTAGCGACCAAGTCTCAGTAATACTAGTCATCACTAACACCAACACGCACTGATTATAGACTTTCGTCGTTGAGGCTTTACGGCATCTGAGAAGAGAATATGTGTCGTAATTCCGCAAACGCTGCCTATTTCAGTTGTATTCGACGGCTGACCTCTTTGTCGAAGTTGAACTTGTCTAGTTGAATCGTCTGCCCTAAATAGACATGGTCTACAACTTCGATTATATAACTCTCAACACGTACCAGTACGAATGCAACATGAGCATTTGACATGATTTTTGTCTTGCTCATGTTCATTTCAAGACCCACCTGTTGGGAGACGACATTGAGGTCGCTGAACATTGTGCCATGATGACTATCGATAACTTTATTTCACGAGATAACCTTGCAGACTGCTGAATATTTCTTCTCACTCCGACCAACCAGTAAAATCAACCATCCACTCAGGTAGTCTAATTACGAGACAGCATGTCTTTTACAGTCAATTAACTGCCTTAATATACGAAATATGATTAACTTCCGCCAAAAAAAAAAAAAACCATTCGTCCGTCCTTTGATGTACGGATGAAATGCTTGTTGTCGTTCTACTTCGTATCTGTGGGATTTGGGCCTTTGTCGAACTGGAACATAAAGATTTTATCTATTTTTACGTAAGAAATGCTGGACATGAGCTAGCTCACTCTTACATCACACAGGTCGAATGCACGGTGCTTAAGAGACGTTACAACCGAGTTGAGCTGCAGAGGGTGACGGTGTGAATCAGCAAGAAGATATCGATCCGTATGTGTCAGCTTCCCTTAAACGAATGACCCAAGCTACCATCATCACGAGTCTTTACCATTACGCCCAGAAAAGACAAACTCATATAAAAGTAGTAGAGTCATTCAAATCTCTGTATTTTATAAATTGTAAGTCATAGAAATACTCCACAAATCTCATTCAATTTTCTTTAAAGCATGTCTTTACTTCTAGCGTGATATAGACGACATCGGATACGTTATTATTCCTGCGAGGCTTCAAAACAAGATGTCAACATTTAGTAAGACCGCCTGGGACACCACGTCCCCAACCGATTCAGACTGTCTGAGCCCTCAAAACGTAGAGCACAAAGCCGTTATCCACAACACAAAGGACACAGAAGACAGCTCAACAGAAAATAGCGAAAAAGATACCATAAGCGAAGTGACACCTCTGTATGAAACTATAAAGAAATCCTATCCAAACGGCATTTATTCTGTAGCTCAGAAGTGTGTAATACCCGATGAAGATGACCCAGATTGCATATCAGTGGCTAAGTACGAAATGCTACCTGAGAAGGATTATTCAAGTGCCTGCTCAACTCCAATAGCAAAGTTACGCGCGCGAATCAAAGACATTGAATCACCAGGCACGCTGCATAAAAGCGATTCTACGGAATACTGTAGCATTCTGAGCCCAAACCGCACAATGAATTGGGGACCCAATGACCTGAGCAATAAAGACCAAAGTTGTGAGCGACCCACCGCGAAACTGAGCAGAAGTTTCACCCCAAAATCATACAAACCTTTGCATATAAAAGTGCCTGAATACAATTTGGACTCTATTAAACCACTGCTTAAAGATCAAAGTTGCACGGAGAAATCGTTTTACAACTTTGATATAAAAAACTACAGTTTACCGTCGACACCTATAGCGCGAAGTAACAAGTTAAGGAAAAACGCTTGGCTGTCTGGAGATCTCGCTACGCCAGAGAAAACTTCTACAAAACCTCGAGGCACTGTCTCGGAAACGTCGATAAAAGAAGGTACTTAATGTTATTTGACGTTTTAAATGGGAACTATTTGCTCATGTAGTCGCCAACGTCCATGACACGTTGAAAACACCGGTTCTCGTCCGATCACCGAAGTTAAGCAACGTCGGGCGCGGTCAGTACTTGGATGGGTGACCGCCTGGGAACACCGCGTGATGTTGGCTTTTTGCAATTTTTTTAATTTTACGTGAACTAAAATCCAAATTATATAATTACATTTATATATTTTATTTTGTACCATGACGTCATTGCCTGATTTTAAACATATATTTTGGTTGCTTTCTTGCCAACGTCTATCACGTTGAAAACACCGGTTCTCGTCCGATCACCGAAGTTAAGCAACGTCGGGCGCGGTCAGTACTTGGATGGGTGACCGCCTGGGAACACCGCGTGATGTTGGCTTTTTGTAACTTTTTTTCGTTTTGTATTGCAGGTCGGTATCAAAATGTTCATTTACTACCAGAAAGTCCTGGAACTCAGCCAAAATCGTCTAGTTGTTCGCCTGAGATCCGAGCAAGTTCGCAAAATAATTCTCCTATGCATGACGGCAGCACTGAACATTCGCCGGCCACCATAGATACCGTCAGATACAGTGTTACTGGATACAAAAGGTTGGTTTTGTTTTTAATCTTGTGATTTTTTTCTATTCCATATATAAATCTATTGTGACTGAACGGATAGGCTAGGTTTGGTTAGGTCAATAGGTTATAATATTAAAAACAGCTCCCTCTATCGGGAAAAAATATAGCAACTTCAAGAGATATGTGCGCTGGTTCTGTACAAGTTTAGTAGTAGTAGTACTACGAGCCCCTAGAGGTCACTTAGCTAATATTTATTAATATGATGATTCGTAATTTACCTACTAATATTAAAAATGCGAACACACCTAATCACGCCGTAACGACTGAACGGATTTGGATGCATTTTGGATTCCATAATGTGTCAGGTTGCAAACCCATTACACCAGTGATTTGCTATTAGATGTAGTCTGTGATCTGAAATAACATAGTTATGTAGGTAGGTACTATGCGTGCGCAACTGTTGGTAGAAACTAGTCATTATTGAGCTTAAAAGAATGAAATCTCTACAGTCTCCTATCAACAATTCTATGACTTGAATAAATTATAAACCATCAGGCTTGTGGCGTTTCAGGACTGGCCCCGCCCAAAACCTCTCACCAGAAACTGACGACACCCGCAAACGCGCGTGGTCCTTCAAATCGTCGTTGGACAAAAACAATCCTAAATACAAAGCCGACGAAGATGTTCTTGCGAGTATCAACGTAAAACCACTGGTTGCTATACACGAGAGGTGGATCTATGAGGCGAACAGGAAATCCGGTCGGTCTATGTCTCTGCCTGAAGATAACAGGTATGGAATCACTTCTCTGTGAATGAGGGCGTTTGGAATAACAAAAGTCAAAAGTCGAAACATTTTTTTTTATGCCATAATATCACAAAAACCACTTTGAATCGTCTTCTTACATGCTAGTGAATCTGGGTGCTGGGTTACTTCTAAACCCAGTTCAAGATGAATTCGCCAAGAAACTCGTCTAGTCTTAACCATATTTTGTATGATCGTTGCCAATTTGGTTATAGATGCTGAGTCAGGACGGAGCATATTCATCCCCATACTTTTTTGTCATTTAAGTAATGTTTTCTTTATAATATGCCTTCAGATACAGTTTCTGTTGAGTGTGTTTGTTCTCGTACTTAATGAATATTTCAAACAAGTTTTAAATCACCACATACAACTATTTCTTTATTTGATTATGTAATAGATTTATGCAAAATGTCCCTAATAATTTTCTCAAAAATTTTTAAAATATTTATTGTGGGTTATAAGATAAGTGCTTATAACAAGGCACTGTTCCAACTCTATGCAGGCTATCTCGATTTGTATTTCTACAGAGTGGGCTACTATGTCTCTGTGTTCTTTGAATATAATATGTTTATTTATTAGTATTATTAGCAGATTATGTCAATATTGTTTGAGTTCATGTACATGTAAATCTAATTTTATTGCAAATTATTCTTAATTATTTATTGCAAATTCCTTGAATATGTTACTGCACCTAGTTCGTAAATTTATTTTAACAGGTTTTAGCATATTTGTTTGACTGGTATTTTTACTATATATATTATTAGACTTATCAGTGCTAGAGACTTCCTCTAGGCTTATTCCCAGAGGTCCACGACTTCATTGTTTTCAATAAAAATAGGTTGATACTTTTATTCCCAACGGGTCCACGACATTTTAAATTTAATAATATTTCCTTTCCCAACGGGTCCATGAAATTGTTTGGTACAGTAAGCAATAAAAGTAACTAAGAACTTACGGAAATTAAGAATATAATTTCGATAAAATAAGGCAAATATTTGTTTCTTTATGAAATAAAAGACAATAGAGATAAATCAGGACTTTCTTTATTTATAAAAAATATTAAAGAACTCACTTAGTAATTAAAAGTTAAATTAAATAATATCAATCTAATACAAATATAAGTACTTAAACATTAACAATCACAGTTTCAGCATAATCACAAAAAATCACCTAAAGTATTAAACATATAAGGTAAATAAATATCAATCTTAAACTAAATAGACTTAAATATTAAAAATCACTGTTTTAGAACAACAATCAACAGTCCCAAATAAAAAACATATACTTATAACGCAACAATGCGGCTTGATAGCATTTTCTAGTATGTGATAAGCTTACTGATTGTCTGTGGAAACCAACCTTGCAAATTATATTTATTTTATGCAGTTTATTTGGTAAAAGCCCGAATAGAACAGGCATTATATTCGTTTCTCTCTCGGTGCTTCCAACATCAGCGTGCATTGAGTGTATTTGGTAGAATAGTGACGAACAACTGTGAAATGTGCCGTCCATGAGGAAGAAACTCTCTCTCTTGAATTAATTTTCTACCGGCTTTTGATGAGAAAATTATTATACGTTCGTCCTCTTGTGGTCAAACAACACGAAGTCTCTGAATTCTGCAGAAATTTCCACGTCTTCTCTATGCTTGAAATATATTTTCGTAACGTTGAGACTCTTGTTTCTCGTTCTGTATAATAAACTTTTCATACTATTAAAAGTGGGAGTGTCATCCACCAGGTCATTACCAGCATGTACATGTTGTTTTACTGCCTCTTTATAGACCTTGGTAATGGGTATATGACTGCCACTAACATTCTTGTGACAAGATTTGTAGAACAGATGCCGCGTGTGGGTTTTTAGACTAAGACTCACTAACTAATGAAATACTCTCTTGTATTTTTTATACTGACTGTACATTAGTTAAATCTCATGGACCTATTGGGAGTTAATGTAAGAATATTTCAAATTCTATAAATATTCTTCATGGACCCTTTGGTAAACTTAAAACAATAGAACCATGGACCTCTGGGAATAAGCCTTCCTCTATTGTCTTTTTATCTAATTTAAATAGCTAGGGAAAAAATCCAGAGTCTGATTTGGAATTTTAAGACTATGCTCAATACAAGCATTGTGTGTAGCCAAGTTTTTGGATGGTGTATTAAAATAATAAGATAGCGAAACAGCTACCTTGAGTTTTGCTTAGAATTAAATTTTTGACTGTCCACGATTCGGGTTCCATTTCGTGTTGGAATTTTCAGAATAAGATTTTGATGTTTGAGTATGGAATTTAGTGGATTCCGCCTGAAGTACTTTCATACTTTGGTCGCGTCTTTCACTGATCAACTTTATTTCGTGATCGAGAAGTCTAGTTTTGACAAAGGTTAGAGTCAGATTCTCCTCAGCCAATGTTTCAATTGCTGTGACGACACCATCATAGCTGTTAGGCAGAGTCATAAATAGATGCGTTAATTTATCTACTTCGTCCAGTTTTGCACCTGCAGCCATTAATTCAATTAACAAATCATCAAACTCTTGAAAATGTTTCGTCAAGGGGTTTTCTCCTTTCAACTTAAAATTTAATAATCTTTTCCTCAAGGCTAATTGAGTCGCTATGCTTTTTCTTTAATAGATCGAATCCAGCTTCAAGAAAATTTGTCTCGCAGTATTGTCTTCGCTAGTAAGTCCCAGCAAAGAATCCGATAGATTCTCTATTATCGTGTTCTTAGCGATTCTCTGCTCTTTGTGCCACTCATTGTCCGGTTCCTTGGGAGCTTCTTCATCAATAGTTTTAAGCACTTCAAGTTCATTAAATAAATTACGTATTCTAAGTTTCCACACACTGTATTTGTCCCCGTCAAACGGTTTAATATTTCTTTTTAATTTAAAATTATCCATTTTATCCAATCACTAAAAAGTCTCAAAAGCTTTCGACCACAGGCCACAATTCCCTTATCACTATGCACTCCGGGTGTCCTTTTTATTTAAATAAAAACTTTACTGAATCTTTTTAACAGTGCTTAGACGCAATTATGTAACTCGTAACTTTAACACGATTTATTTGTGTTGTGTGTGACGTCATTTCTACGATTCAGTAGATTTAGTTGAGTAAGTTTGTCGCCAACGTCCATACCACGTTGAAAACACCGGTTCTCGTCCGATCACCGAAGTTAAGCAACGTCGGGCGCGGTCAGTACTTGGATGGGTGACCGCCTGGGAACACCGCGTGATGTTGGCTTTTTGCGTTATTTTTACTTATTTCCATTTACTTAGTTCCATTTTGGAACTACTTACTTTTTCCAAACATTCTAATTTATTAATAATATTTGGGAAATAGTGACGTCATAGACTGATATTGGTCATAATACTATTTGTTTTTCTTGCTAGTTTCCCGAAAACTTATAAGACACGTTTATTTTAAATATTAGATTTATAAGTTTGTATATCAAGGTTTCAACCGTCCTAGTGTGCTCCTGTATCCGACAAGCTACCGTATGTTTTGGTTGGCCAATGCATAAACTCCGACAGTTTCAATCAATCTGCTAATAAACAATATTTTTCGATCTACTTGCTACGATTTCAGTTTCACGTGAAACTTATAAATCATGATCAAAATCGCGCTTAAAAAATTAAATGATCTCATAGTCCGATTATTGGTCATCATAATTTATAAACCTTCTGATGCCAACGTCCATACCACGTTGAATACACCGATTCTCGTCCGATCACCGAAGTTAAGCAACGTCGGGCGCGGTCAGTTCTTGGATGGGGTGACCGCCTGGGAACACCGCGTGATGTTGGCTTTTTGCATTATTTTGTGTTTTATTAATCATAATTACAGTTTCAGAAGTCATGTATCTGCTGTAAAGCCAGCTTCTCATTGCGTGGACACTCTTCAGAAATCTTTACCGCAACTTAACATGAAGAAACCAATTACTAAATCCTTCCGTATGCCGGCTTCCCCTAATAGTACCGGTAAAATGTCTTTGCTTTGTGAACAAATTGTTATATTCATTTAACTGGTGGTGGTTTTGATTTCATATATATATGCTATTAACTAATATTGTAAGATTCAGTTTGTAATAATAATAAGTATCGCTTGAATTGAAGCGAGAGTATAATGTCATTGTATGTAGGTACATAACGCTGACCTAACCTTTTCATAACAATGACATTCGTCTCATAAGTAATGTTTGTTCAAATAATTGAACTAATCTAATTTAACTAAAATAAATGGTTTCTCCTTGCATGCAGCTTTTTTCTTGGTATCATAACAAACACCAAAATCATAGGTAAGTTTATTTAAATATTTTTTTAAGATTTCTTCTAGTATCAGCAAGTCGTGCATACTAAATTGATTAATCTTGCTTGATATAAGTTGTGTAGCTTGTGTGGATATTTACAGGCTTTTCTGTTACTCAATCGCGCAAATGGTTGAACTAATTTGTATTCATCTTGGTATATAATATAGATTGGGTTCTGGAAACATATAGGCTACATTGTATCCATTTACCGCGCGGACGAAGCCACAAGCAGAAGCTGTTATTTTATTTATAGTTTAACATGAAATTCGTTTAAAATCATAAAATTTCAGGTGGACATTGGGAGCAGTTCTGTCAAGCACGAGACTCAGTAGCCAAAGGATTGACTTTCTCAGCGCGTGACCCAGAGCGCTTTCACACCTGGACCAAGGATTTAGATAAAGGGTGAGCGAAATAGGACACTTTAGTTAGATTATTCTTAATTAAGTGCTAAATAAGCAGTTTATTTTGTATTTATTGACACTTTACTCCCAAGGTGTAAATATTTTATGTTGGTTTTAATAGTAGGTACATGTTCCTAATTATTTATGGTTTTATTACAGTACCGCAACAGAAGACAGAAACGAGCCTAAAATTGATCAAGCCACCGACACCAGAGGCATTGAAGAGTTCATCAGAGATCTAATCCGAAAGGAGTTCCAACACTTACTTCATGAAATCGACGACGCGTCCACAGTCACATCACATAGAAACGAGGAGCTTCTCAACAAAGGCGTCGCTAATATCATAGAATCATTAAATAACGATGAAGAGAAAACCAAGAAGGAACCATTGAAGTTCTCACGAGTAAAAATCAACGGAAACAACAAACCGTTGTTGCAAATCACTTTCAACCGCTTCGGGGATAATAGTCTCCAGGTCATGGACAACTGCGTAAATGTTACTATCTGTGACAATGGAAGGGAGTCTTGCAACCAGAAGTTGAACGTGTCCATGGAAGACACTTTGACGGAAGATGTTCAGACCAATGCGCTGAAAAGATGCCAAGCTTTCAATGCTATTCAAGTGAGTAAAGTTTAGCTAGCAAATGATAAAAATAGCGAGATAAAAAAAGTAATTACTATATCGTCCCATTGTTAGGCAGTCTCCCTGCTTCATTCAATGAAATCTCAAGAGATATTTCGATGCCCTCATAACTCCATCAGCAGTGCCAAAGACTAACTGACTAACTAATATGTGATGAGGTTCTCATAGCTTAGTATTTATTAAAAAGACGCTAATTAATTGGTTCTGTTCACAGGAAGCTAGAAGCACAGAGGATCTCTACATAGACGACGATTTATCCACACACATGAATGAGAACTTCGGCGGTAAGGTCAAACTGATACCGCTACACGGCTCACTACACGAGATACTCTGCGAAAAGCAAGACGACTGCTGCCTTATCAAGGTGAAGCAAGAAAACGGATGTGACACCATCTATTTCAGGTGTGACAACTCGGATACAGAGTCTCGCGACGCAATCGACGGCTGCAGCCTAGATGGCGACACCGTCGTATTCAAACGGAGCATATCGCTGATCGAAGAGAGGATCCAACGCATCGTTCCCAAAGACAAACGAGCACAAGTCCCCATCATCACACGTAAAGTCAAACAGGACGTCAAAGTCCGCCCGAAGTCGGAAATCTTCGCGCCTATCAGCAAGGAAAGCAGATTTTTGAGTAATAGCAGCCCGTCTTTAGCCGTGAAAGATGAGGTGGAAGTGAATATAGAAAACGTAATGAGTTACCAAGATTCTTCGTCAGAAGAATGTATCAATACGATATGTCAGGAGAGTGACGATTTTGAGCTACTAGAGAAAAAGATTGAGGAAGATTTGGCCAGTAAAATGTCGTTAGGTTGTGGGTATTTGGAGAAAATATCGGAAGAAAATCTATCTGTCTTCAATGAACAAACCGCTGCTAAAGAATAAAAGTACGCACTACATAGGCGCTCCTCTAAGAAAGATGTTTTTTATATACTGATACGAGCGTGGAATGTGCACGTTTCCACTGAAACTAGTACTTTAGGTTGGTTTCGACTTACTGACGTCAGGAGGCGTTGGTGCACCTGTTGATCAAAATGATACCTCCATGAAAACTTTTCGGTTTTCATGAAGGTATCATTTTGTTTGGTTTGTTTCGGTTATTCCAATTACTAATAACAAAGATCATACGCCAAAAGTACAAAATGGTATTTGATACTATATAAATGTTAACTTATTAGCATTTAATGCTGATGTATGTCTGACTAGCAAATGAGACGAAGCTGTGAACCAAGCGTTGGCGTTATACGCAAACGATATAACAAGCGTAGGTCGTTGATCGCTATGGATTGAAGTTAGTCTGCTGCAGAGAAATCATTGTATTTTCGTGTATTCTTTTATAACAAATTATGTTAACTGTTAGTTCCGTGCACTCGCAAGAATCCAAAGAGACGAGATTTTTCATAGATTTCCTTACACAAGTTTTAATTGAATTTTTATTTTTAAGGTTTTTAGTTGTAAAGTGCAAGGCTATGTGATTTTTAGATTAAGTGGCACCTACATTCCACTGTTGTGATTTTTAGTATTAGTGTGCACTGTTGGAGCTAAAGTGGTATTCGCATTAACTCACACTGTTTATTTAGATGTGTCTTATTACAGCAGATTTTAAAAGTTATTGGTATGCCTTACATTCTAAAATGTTTATTTTTCAATATACTACTTAATTGAGTTGATTTTTAAAATGTATACAAGCTGTTTGGAAATTCCTATATTTTTAAACTTGTTATATAAACGCGTGGTTGATTAGATTTATCTGTTGAAATAAAACAAATAATTTGATAAAATATATTTTTATTTATAAAGTCCTTGACAGTGCCTTCAAAAATAAAGGGACAAAGTAAAGTTTACAAATTAAACTATTTATCGAGTTCGCAGACTATTTTTTTAGATTACTTATTGCTAAGTTTAAATTCATTTTAATGCGGATATGAACTACATTACGCGTAAAACCTAGATGAACTGTTCAATTTAACACATAGTGTTGCGCTGAGAGTTAACAGACTTTCTAAATGCATCAGTCATGTATAAAATTACGAAATACTTATACTTATTCGACAGGGATAAATTCATATTATGAATTCGACAGGGATAAATTCATGTAATGAATTCATCGCTGTCGAAGTGACATTACCATAATTACATCCTGATATAAATATATCATTCAGTTTAGTTATACTTATTAGGTACTGTGCTCGAACACAGAAAAGCATCGCGTAAAGCTCATTCTAAACTTGTGGATTAGGTGGTACGAGTATTGCGTACGATCACCGAAGTTAAGCAACGTCTGGCGCGGCTTGGCTGTTGGCTTCTTGCATTTTTATTATTTTTAGAAACAAGTGGACCAAAGCCCTCGGAGAGTGCGCCATTGATATCAGTAACGAAACCGTACGAAGATTTTCAAAACTCCGAGTTGTACCTACTGTTCGTAGGCGCAGGAAATGTTTGCGCCTAATGAAGTTGGTATGGTCCACCCATGCTCTAAAAGTGAGGCTTACTCGCTTTCTATGATTCTATGGGAGAGTTGTAATGGTAAATTTATTGTTTTTATAATCGACACGGCTTCATAATCGTAAGTTTTTTTTTATATAAGTAAATGTTTATGTTTATTGTTATGATAGATTTTGTTTGTTTTCAGCCTCCTTACTTTGGAAAATGCTTACCTATGAGAAACTAAAAGAACAATACCTGCACACTTTGGGAAACGGGCATGCCACTACCTTAAGACGGCACATACCCGGGCTGCCTGCTATCTCTACTTAGAGCCGGTCTCATAATAAAGAGGAGCGATAGAATCGACCTAGAAACCTTCCGGCATACTCTTCAAACTGTGAAGGTAATTGCGTCGTTCCGTCGCCAACGTCCATACCACGTTGAATACACCGGTTCTCGTCCGATCACCGAAGTTAAGCAACGTCGGGCGCGGTCAGTACTTGGATGGGTGACCGCCTGGGAACACCGCGTGATGTTGGCTTTTTGCTGCTTACTTTTTACTAACTTTTGAAACTATAATGGTTTTGAAAATAATTTTCACTGAAAACGGGATATGGACCATGACATGGTACTTCTTCCCGATATTTTGGCACAGTTGCATGCGCCATGATCACGAGATAAACTGAAGTCCTTGCAGTGAATGTTATTGGCAGAAAAAACAGTCTACCCTCTTCCTCAGTCATAAACTGCAAACATTACCCGTACCACCGGATTTACTGTCACTAACAACTCTAGATCACGACTACGACACTCACGGTAACTGGCCGCGCAACTGATACCTCACTTGTTAGTTTTTCTCAGATTACTGGATTCACTGAATTCCTCTTTGGTAATCTCTATTGCCTCTTTTACCTTGGTATGTACTGTCGTTCTGTTGAGATTACCTGATCGTGTAACGCGATCCAGTGGTTTGAGCAAAATTTCATAGCGATTCTGTCGGTCCACGTTTTTGACTGCCCGGAGGTGCTCCTTTTCTTCACAAGCCATGGTACGTTTTGTTTGGCCGATTTTGGAACTCCCACAGTTGCAGTCAATCTTATACATTCCTAAAGTTACAGGAAGAATTTTGTCTTTGGGTGTCTTTGGTTAGCCAAGCCGCGCCAGACGTTGCTTCTTGAATTTTTTATTATTTTTAGAAACAAGTGGACCAAATAGACCTATTAAAATAATAAAAAGTAAAAACAAATTGTTGGATGAAACCCATTGGAAAAGGAGAATATTATAAAAACGAAAGTAAAAATAACTTATATCGATCGATCGATTATCGATCTGAGGTCGGGAAGGGGAAAGGGGTGAGTTTTTAAGGGTAAAAATCTCGATTTCCGGCAAAACTACAAGTCCTATGGAATAAAGTCAAATGGCAAAGTAGTAGGTAATAAAAAGATCTACAACTTTTGTTTCAACACTTTTTTCACATAACCTCAAAATTATACAGAAGTTAAGCAACGTCAGGCGCGGTCAGTACTTGGATGGGTGACCGCCTGGGAACACCTCGTGATGTTGGCTTTTTGCATTAATTTGATACTGACCTGCAAATACAGGAGTATTTGCAGATCAGTATCAAAACTTCAAAATCGTCAAGTTGTTCGCCTGAGATTCGAGCAAGTTCGCAAAATAGTTCTCTTATGCATGACGGCCATTGACGGCAGCACTGAACATTCGCCGGCCACCATAGATTTCGTCAGATAGTGTTACTGGATACAAAAGGTTGGCTTTGTTTTTCTTGTTTTTTTTCTATAAATAAATAAATCTATTGTGGATTGAGAAAGATTGAGAAGTTGTAAAAAAAAGACTGGACAGATAAGTTAGGTTTTGTTAGGTTATAGGTTATCATATTAAAAACAGCTCCCTCTATCGAAAAAAAATATAGCAACTTCAAGAGATTTAGGCGCTGGGTTCTTCGCAAGTTTTGTTGTAGTATAACTACGAGCCGCTAGAGGTCATTTAGCTAATGGTTGTTAATATGGATATTATATTATATATATGTTCGATGTTTGTATTTGTATGTGATCGTGTGTGAACGACTGAACAGATTTGGATGACACTTTGGATTCCATAATGTGTCGGGTCGGGTTGCAAGCCCATTACACCAGTGATTTGCTTGTAGATGTAGCCTGTAACCTGGAATAACGTATTTAATGTAGGTAGGTACTGTGCGTGAAACTGTAGGCAAAAACTAGTTTAGAATTTTACTTATCTTGTTATAGTAATTATTGTGCTTATAATAAAGAAAACTTACTCTCTATATGTTTCCGTTCAACAAGTCTATGAATTGAATAAATTATAAACCATCAGGCCTGTGGCGTTTCAGGATTGGCCCCGCCCAATACCTCTCACCAGAAATTGACGACACCCGCAAACGCGCGTGGTCCTTCAAATCGTCGTTGGACAAAAACAATTCTAATAACAAAGTTGACGGAGAGTATCAACGTAAAACCACTGGTTGCTATAGACGAAAGGTTGATCTATGAGGCGAACAGGAAATACTTACAGTAGTAGTAGCCTATGTCCTTCCCCAAGCTATAATATATCTCCTTACCAAATTTTATCAAAATCAGTTTAGCCGTTTAACTGTGAAATCGTGACAAACTGACCGAGAGACTCTTTCGAAGTTATAAATATGGAGTACTAGATGCTGCTCGCTGCTTCGCAGGCGTGGTACCTACATAAAAAGTAGGCTATGTCCGTCTCCAAGGCCCCATGTATCTCTATACCAAAATTCATCAAAATCGGTTCAGCGCTTAGGCGTGAAAACGTAACAAACAGACAAGAGATACTTTTTTCATTTATAATATTAGAAGGGATTACAATACCGCAACAGAAGACAGAAACGAGCCAAAAATTGACCAAGCCACAACACCAGAGGCATTGAAGAGTTCATCTAATCTAATCTAATCCGAAAGGAGTTCCAACACTTATTTTATGAAATCGTCGACGAGGAGCAAAGACATCTAATATCATATAATCATTAAATAACGATGAAGAGAAAATCAGGAACCATTGAAGTTCTCACGAGTAAAAAAATTAACTGAAACTACAAACCGTTGTTGCAAATCACTTTCAACCGCTTCGGGGATAATAGTCTCCAGATCATCGACAACTGCGTGAATGTTAGGCACTATCTGTGTCAATGGAATGAGTCTTGCAACCAGAAGTTGAACGTGTCCATGGACACGTGTTTCGGTTGTTCCAATTACTTATTACAATGATCGAACGCCAAAATAGTACAAAAAGTATTTGATACTGTGAAAATGTTGACTTATAATAATGCTGTTGTGTCTGACTAGCAAGTAAGACGATGCTGTGATCCAAGCGTTAGCGTTATATGCTTTTGAAGGTAGTTTTGCTGCGGAGAAATCATTGTATTTTTGTGTATTCTATTTTCGTGCACTCGCATGAATCCATAGTGTCAAGATTTGCAAGGCTATGTGATTTTTAGACAAAGTGGCACCTAAATTCCACTATTGTGATTTTTTGTATAAGTATGCACTGTTGGAGCTAAAGTGGTATTCGCAATATCTTACACTGTTTATTTAGATGTGTCTTTTCACAGCAGATTTTAAAAGTTTCTAGCCAAAGTTGATTATTGTTATACCTTTAATTCTAAATTATTTATTTTTCAATATAATACCCTATTGGGTTGATTCTGAAAATAAGGCTGTTTAGAAATTCGTATTTTTTTTAACATGTTGGATAAATGCGTGGTTGATTTGTTAAAAATAAAACGAATAATTTAATAAAAATATATTTTATTTATAAATATCACCTGTCCTAGACAGTGCTTACAAAAAGTATGGCAAGAAAAGTTAACAAATTCAAGTTATACAATGCGGTGGAAGACTTATTATGGTTTTACATTATATTGCAAACTTTAAGTACAGCCCTACCTAGTAGAACTTTAGAATATACTAGGTAGGAGAATCTACTAGGTAGAATCTACTAAATGCTTTAAGCATGGCATCGCGCTGAAAGTGTCAAAAGATTTTGGCAGACTTAAATGCATGAATCATTAATCGTATCTGGCTTACTTATACTAATTTTAGTTTAGTTTAGCATAATATGAGTTTTGCGCTATCACTTCTTCCCATAATTTCATCCTGATTTTTTACCCGTCCATCAGTATATTTAGGTACATAATTACTAACTCGTAGTACATACGACGTTATATTAATTATACTTATTTTGTTGATATTAATTCTGCAAGTACCTACAAAGCGTGCAAAGCATATGCTACAATTATGTGGTATGGGGTATTTGTGCGTTTAGAGCAACCTATTTAAAATATAGCTCAGTTGAATCTACAATTCCTCAGTGCAATATTACTTAGCACTAGAGAACACAGAACTTAATTTTCCTTTAACAAACATTAAACAGTGACAGGAAAACTCATAAAAATGCTATCTATCCATTTACGAGTTCTTATCAGTGAGTTTGACGACGACAGCTTTAACCTCGGTATAGTTCTTGATACCGTAGGGTCCGTTCTCGCGTCCGATGCCAGATTGCTTGAACCCGCCGAACGGAACTTGGTTTCCGAACACGTTGTAATCGTTCACCCAAACAGTGCCAGCGCGGATTCTCTGAAAAAAACACATGAGATTTACGTGGACGAGAAATATTGTGATGTTTGGTCAATATATGATTAACACGTGTTGAGAGCCTAGAATGTGCTAATATTTGGAATGCTTTTCATCTAAAGGCGATTAGAAAACATCCATTACTATTAATAAATTATTATTTTTAGAAAATATTCATAAATTTATGAAATAAATTTATGAATTTATGAAATTCTGCTGCCCGTGGCTTAAAAAGTAAAAAGTATGTCCTTCTCCAAGGTCCTATATATCTCTATACCAAAATTCATCAAAATTGGTTCAGCGGTTTAGGCGTGAAAACGTACGACAGACAGACAGAGTTACTTTCACATTAATAATATTAGTATAGATATAATGTCGCCGAGTCGTACCTACGCCTTGCGAAACAATGTGTCATCGATTTTTATTTAATTTACAAAGAACATAATTTAAAGCAATAAGGTCTTATAAAACCCAGATTTATTATTTTAACGCTAGGTTCATTCATTACTTTGTATCAATCGATTGTCTTATTAAGTTGTTAATTGATTTGACTACAAAAGTGTTGATGACGCTTTGACGGACGTTAATTTATAATTATTTGCGATTTGAGCTGCGATTAGTTGCTTTCTTAATTCTTTAATAATTTAGAATCGATTTATGGAATTTATTTCGAATTATTTGAGTACTATTTAAATTATCGGAAATAATTAAGGTAATTTTAAGTCGATTATTTTTTATTAGGGTTTTTGTTTTGCAAATCCTGTAAATAACCTTCAATAATTAAGAAATGTCTTTTAGAATTTATTAAGGCAACATTAATTGTAATTTTAATAAGTTCCTGCACCATCTTTTTTAACTTGAACGGAAGTGCTATCAAAACAAGAAGATGGCGACAAGAGATTGCTTGTGAGTCGAAAAGACTCGCTGCCCTTGCGACTTGGAAATCGAATAGAACTGTGAGTTGAACTCGATCCACTATTCAATAAAAAAGTTAGATTTTTATTAATGTTCTTTTTGTTTTATTTTCAATTAAATTACTGTAATATTTTATGTGGTTTCTCTTCATAGGAAATAGTTCAAATATGAAATATCTTAAGTATTTAGGTAAATCAATGCTTGCAAAGGCAGTACCGGTGACCGAGAAACAAAGTGAATGGTACTGCACATTTAAAAACTTATGATAACCTTCTTTTTCGATATAATATATAACTGATAATAAATATATTCAAATTTTATTTTAATTGAAATACATCTAATTTAATCACAGCACAGATTAAATGTCAATAAGTCTTATTGACATTCAAAATATGCATATTGAAAAAAATCTCTCTGACATTTCACCAAGGAGAGAGGGGGGATCTTAATAGATGCCCCATTACGAGCTTTAGTTTTTTACGAGTTTCTTGTATGTAATTACCTGCCTAGCTCAGTCAACTTAACCATGTATTAAGTACGTATGGAATCACAATCTACGAAAATCCATACTTCCATACTAATATAATAAACTCGAATGTGTATCTGTATGTCTGTTATTTGTTACATTTTACGGCTAAACGACTGAACGGATCTTAATAATTTAGTAAAAAGATAGATCATATCATTACAACTTTAAATTTAATTAAAATATAATGTTAGTATTTTATCAGTCATCTAGTCACCATACTACAAGCTATGCTTAATTTGGGAACAGATGGTGTTATGTGCTTAGCTTAGCACGCGTGTATGTCCATACATAGGCTACTTTTTATGCACGTACCACGCCAGCTAAGCCAGGGGCAAATATATATATATATTAGTAAAATAGTCACCTGAATAAGATAATTGGCCTTGTCGAGATCCTTAGTAAAGATGGCGGCGGCTAAGCCATATACAGTGTTGTTCGCGCGTTCTACCACCTCATCTAGTTGCGAGAACTTGATGATGCTCTGAACTGGACCGAAGATCTGAAGGATAGATAATACAAAATCGTTATAATATATAATTTGACGTCCGCAGTGGCCGAAAGCCTGCCTTAGACGCAGAAGGTTGCCGGTTCGATTCCCACCGAGGAACAAATGTTTGTATGATCTGCAAGTATTTGTCTCGCGTCTGGGTATTTTTCAATGTATAATATGTTTAAAAATAGTATATCAGTCATTAGGTACCCATAACACAAGCTCTGCTTACTTTGAGGCTAGATGACGTTGTGTTAAATGTCTGAAATCTGGGTTTATGGTTTACATCTTGGAATTCAGGAACTGGGATTCGAATAGCTTCAGGCCATACCCCTTGGTAAGGTCTTTGAGAACACCTAAGGGGGAAGCCAGAGGCAGGTTCAAATATTACAAATGGTTTTGGTAACCAGGTACATATATTAAGTACACAGTAGTTATGTAAGTGCTAGGCATACTAACCATCGACATACCATCAAATTCTTGGGTGTGCCTTCACTACATAGTATAAAACAAAGTCGCTTCCCGCTGTCTGTCTCTATGTATGCTTAGATCTTCAAAACTACGCAACGGATTTTATGCGGTTTTTTTAATAGATAGAGTAATTCAAGAGGAAGGTTAATATGTATAATACATGCATAATATAGTAGAGAAACACTGATAATTTTAGAGGTTAACGTATATGGGTGCAACATATTAGAACTACTGAGCTACAGCAACGCGTGGCCAGGTCAGCTAGTAACCGATATATACCTATTGTTACCATAGACATAGACAAATAAGAGTAATATTATTTATGCTATTAAATAAATATATAACTTTTTTATTGTTCAGGAAGTAAATCTGGTAAACAATACTGTAAACTAATATGTGAACTTTGTGTGTTACAATGAACATTAAGAGTTAAATTGGCTTCCACATTTACAATGCCTAGAATCAAGGATTAGAATACTTTACCTTCGTCAGTCTTTTCTGAAAACTACATCTGAGTCTCTTCAAGTCACAAGTGAATAAGTGTCTTCCAGACCTTCATGCTCCATCGTCGCTTACTAGCAGGCGAAATCGTGATCAAACGCAGCTCTGTAGTTGACAAAAAATGTGATACCTCTTCCTTAGCGATGTCCATGGTATCGTCGACCTGGCTGAAGACAGTGGGTTGCACGAAGTACCCGAAGTCCCCGAGACGCGCTCCCCCGGCTACCAGCCGCGCGCCCTGCTGCTTGCCGCGGCCGATCAGCTCCAGGATCTTACCGTGCTGCTCTGCGTCTATCTGCACAACACACATCCAATTATTACAAATACTATTGTTTGTGGACGTGTTTGGATGTTAATTATAGTTGTCAATATCTGCATTAGTTGCATGTCACAAGTTTTTATTTTACACTTTATGGTACTTTATCATTTTACTGGCTGGCCTGTCATCTCCGTTGGTAGTAGCTCTGCCTTCTGCACTGAACGTTGAGGGTTCGATTCCCTCCCAGGATAAACAATTGGGTGATGAAAATAGATGTTTGTTCTGTGTCTGGATGTTCTAAAGTATCATAAGTATTTAAGTATTCTACTCAATCCCCGAGCGGTCGGATCCGACCGCGCCAATCGCGTCACGCTTTTCCGTAAAACCCCAAGCGGTCGTATCCGACCGCGCTCCCCCATTTGAATAAAGACCTTATTTTAAACGTTTACAGACTACTTTTGTATGGAGAAGTTTACTGAGTTACGTTCTTTGATATATTATCTACGTTCTGAACAATATTATGTATATTATACAGATTAGTATAAGTATTCTATCAGTCATCTAGACACCATAATACAAGCTATGCTTAGTTTGGGACTAGATGGTGTTGTGTGTATTTTCCAGCAATATTTATTATTATTTTTCGAAATTTGTAAACATCACCGGAAAGTCAGAGGATGATATGATTTAGATTAAATTTCTATAGGACCAATCAGAAAATATATCCCTTCACATAAAAAAATATTCCTTCAAATTTGTTCATAAAAGTATTTTTTTGAATTGGTTAAAAATAATAGGCGTAGTAATCCTGACCTGAGGACCTGATTCCACGTCTGCCCTAAAAGGATCTCCGACGATCCTCTTCTTAGCGCGCTCCGCCGATAGTTCTACAAACTTGTCGTAAATCTTGTCTTCTACGAATGTGCGGGATCCTGGATAAAAGTATATAATAGTATTTATTTCAATACAATATGACTGGTATACCCAATTGGTAGTAACTCGTAGATTGAGGGTTCGATTCTCTCCCAAACATTTGTGTGATGAACATAGGTACTTGTTCTGTGGGTGTTATATAGTATCACTAGCGACCCGCCCCGGCTTCGCACGGGTGCAAAACTGATACTAAATATACTACAAAATGTCTTTATATACAATGTTCACAGCTTTTTTGTCATTAGACATTGTGGGTTATCCCTCAGAGATAAGACATATACCATTGTGGACTTTAGACCTTTTTAAAGTGTACAATACTGTGGTACATTATTTTGATCTATCTCGTAGGGTTCAGCCAGCGTTTGCAAAAGCGCAAAAAAGTGTTTATTTACGACATCACATTAGAATCCTCTAAAATTATCTGTGTTTCTCTACTATATTATGCATGTATGATACATATAAACTTTCCTCTTGAATCACTCTATCTATTAAAAGAAACCGCATCAAAATCCGTTGAGTAGTTATAAAGATCTACGCATACATAGGGACAGACAGACAGCGGGAAGCGACTTTGTCTTATACTATGTAGTGACAAGTTCATAAGTACATATGTATTTAAAAATATATAAGTATTCTATCCATCATTGGTCACCATAATACAAGCCATGCCTAGTTTGAGTCTAAATGGTATTCATTGTCAACCAATGTTTATTTATTTATATACAAAATATGGGACACAAAATTGCGCTTTTAAAAACAGTTATTGTCTTCCTGCTATTATCCGACACAACATGTTTATTTCATCCATTTTCCTCTATAAGTCCTTTATGATAGAACATGATGCGCTTCTATAATTAGCTTCCTGAAAATGCTAGTAAACTACCTATTAAGAAATTTAAAGCATCCATGGTAGTCATTTGAAGAAAGCTTATTATAATATAAATGACTATATTATTGATAAGAACGCATGGCATCATGTCGCTCTGCCCTCGACAGTAAACTCGACTCATTTGGAATGTGTGAACTCTCTTGTATTAGTTTTTCGTAGTTAAGTTAGTTTTAAAATGGATCATGCAAAAAAGCGCTAGGACCAGGACGAGTTTCTTGTTAGTTCTTCACGGGCTTGGGTTAGGAGGAATTGGCACCTAAATTCATCTAGTATGTAAGACGTTTCAAAGTGGTTCTTGTGATTGTATTGAATAAAGTATAATTTGACTTAACTTGACTTACTTTTTTTGGTAAATACTTACATTATAATACATAGAAACCCGAGACCCGAGACAAATACTTACAGATTATATAAACATTTGTCCCGCGGCGGGAATCGAACCTTCAACCTTTTGCGTCTCAGGCAGGTGTTCGCCCACTGCGCCACAGAGGTCGTCAAATTATATGCGACTACTGTAGTGAGCCTTATTGATTACGTGTAGTCAAGTTCATACCGGCAGTGCAGCATTGTCCCATGTTGTAGAAGAGAGCAGTATGTGCGGCCTCCACCGCCTTCTCCAAGTCCACATCCCCGAGGATGATGTTGGGGGACTTGCCTCCGAGCTCCAGAGTGATCCTCTTCAGGGTGCCGGCCGCATTACGCTGGATCAATTTGCCTACTTCCGTAGACCCTGGAAAAGTCAAAGTCAAATATTTTAATTCAAGAATAAATAAACCAGACATTTCACACAGTATTATCTGGCCCTAAAGTAAGCAGAGCATGTGTTATGTGTGGGGTCCCACATGACTGATGTACTACTTAAATACTTTTTGGAACGAAGTTCTTTATATCCGGTACGAACTTGGTAGATGGGGGGGGGGGCTAGGCTAAAAAATGTGTAAGATTTTTTCCGTCACGACCCTTTCTTTAGTGTACACGGTTATCGAAAGGGTGACACGAATTAATGAATTAGATGAACGAATGAATTAGAAGAATTGAATGATGTACAATAAAATGTTTATTTTCGAAAAAAATAATTTTAATTAAGAAATTTCCTACCTACCTTCAATTCATTAGTTATTTCTGCGTTTCATTTAATTGCTCTCAGACGCTAGTAAATCATTCATTTGTATTTGTTAATCTATAATATAATACGTTTATAAATAATACTACGATAGGAACTTCGTTCCAACCGAGTGTGCCACGATACTCACGCACTTTTTTAATTACATTCATATTAGAAACCCAGACCCGAGACAAATACTTGCAGTACATACAAACATTTGTCTCGTGGCGGGATCGAACCCGCAACCTTCTCTCATCCTTCTCAAACCTTCTCTGCATCTCAGCCAGACCTTGCCCCACTGCACCACATAGGTCGTCCGTGTTCCGTATTCTAATTTCGTTAATGTTCAAACATCCAAATATACACAAGTATTATCACATAATAAGTTTCGCACGATAAAAAGTTGCCTTTATGCTTATCTTATAATCACCCACTAGCTATTGTATTGTTTAAATATGTTGCCCTCTTTATTCATTGACATCAGAATGTCAAGGGCAGATATACATAATACATACTTACTTAGTTTTAAATATCTAGTGTCGAATTTTAAGTTTTATATTGTTACAATTATGTACTATTATTGATTGTACGTGTGCTGGTTTCTCAAATAAATGTTTTATCTATCTATTTACATAAACTTCACACTAGCAAAATAAATGATTTTAAGATACAAATATAAGATATAAATATAATATTCACAGAAACATTTGCATTAAATTAAATTATGATTTATTCGAATGTGATGGATACATCACAATATAATTACGAGTATTGTATGGAATATGTAGAGTCGTCTAGCCTGCTTTGGATGTGGAATAAAAATAGTCCATTGAGTTAGGTAAGGGTACAAAAATAGTAAAGTAAGTTAAGTAAGGATACAAAAATAGTAAAATTAGTTTGGTAAGGGTACAAAAACATTAAAGTTAATTAGGTACCGGTACTCTAATAGTGAAGGGAATTAGTTAAGGGTACAAAAATAGTAAAGTGATTTGGGTAAGGGTACAAAAATAGTGAAGTAAGTTAGGTCAGGATACAAAGTGAGTTAAAGGAATAACAATAGTTAAGTGAGTTAGGTAAAGGTAAAAAAAATGGTAAAGTAAGTAAAGGGTACCAGTGAAAGCGATCTTGTCTACATCAGGATGGTCGACCAGCGCCGCGCCCGCGTCTCCGTACCCGGGCAGCATGTTCACGACGCCCGGGGGGAATCCGGCTTCCTGGAAACCAAAGTTCGTCATATCTTTAACTTAGATGCGTGGCTCGAACCCAAGGTACCTATAAAACGTACCATGGGTACGTTGCGGGACGACGACACTAACCTCTAATAATAAATTGGTGCATGTGACCATGCACAGTAAAGGCTTTGTCAGTAAGTATAAGAATGACAAGTGGTCGGGTCTAAAAGTAATTTAAAATCATCACATAAATAAATTAATATGGAGCTTTCATAATTTGTCTTGTTGTTTTCAGGTTAGATTTGACGATTGGCAAATTTTAAAACGCAATAAAACAGAATCTGTCTCTTAAAGCATATTATATAATTACGTTTTAAGAACTATCAAAACAACAGTTTAACAACTTTTAAAAAATATCATCGATGTAGGTAAATGTACAATAAATAAATAAATAAATAAATAATCCCGGACATTTCACACAACATCATCTGGCCCCAAAGTAAGCAGAGCTTGTGTTATGGGTACCACATGACTGATATACTACTTATATACTTTTTTTTTTAAATACATACATATTATACATAGAAACACTCAGACCCAAGACAAATACTTGCAGATCGTACAAACATTTGTCCCGCTGCGGGAATCGAACCCGCAACCTTCTGCGTCTCAGCCGGAACTTAGCCCACTGCGCCACAGAGGTCGTCCTATTCCTATGTTTAATTCCCTCCGAGGATAAACATTCGTATGATGACTTGATGAGCATAGATGTTTGTTTTGTGTTTGGGTTTTATAATGTATCAGAAGTATGTAAAGATATAAAAATATAAAATACAAGCTACCCTTAGTTTGGGGTTAAATGGTGTTGTGTACAATGCCCAACAATATTTATTTATATTTTGATTTGTATGCTGCAGCATCAGGTCAAAGCTATCATGTTCTTGCAATATCATTTAAGTAACAGTGTACCAACCATCCAGCCAGACCTGTAGAAATTGTTCACATCGCTTCATGAACTAGAAAAGAGCTGAAAATCCTCAAATAGCTGCACAAATATTCATTAATCATAGCTAAGAACACGCTCAATCAATTCATTTATTCAATAAAATTACAAGAACCATTTTGAAACGTATTTTTACTTGCTATTGAATCTAGGTGCCGGTTCCTCGTATTAACTCATAACCCCAAGTAGAGTCCGGCAAGAAACTTGTCTGATCTGAAGTCTTGTATGCATCTTGCAAATTATTTACGGAGGCCAATTTGAGTTGGAGTTGTTATACTTATAACACTCTTATTTTGTTTCAGGTGTTAGACATAATTATAATTACCTTGACAAGCTGCGCTAGATAGAGAGCGGTGAGTGGTGTCTGCTCAGCCGGCTTCATGACAACCGAGCAACCGGCAGCCAATGCTGGCCCCAGCTTCCATGCAGCCATCAGCAGGGGGAAGTTCCAGGGGATTATCTGACCGCATACTCCTGTAATTTATTATTTTATAACTTACTACCCTCATCATGGAAAACTATTTAAATAAATAATTAAAACGGAAAACATCATGAGGAAACCGGCTTGTCTTAGAACCTAGTTAGCAGCCATGTGCCAACTAGACGAAAGAACCCTCTGAGGCGCACTTTAATCCTTTCACCACACTGGTTCGAAATAACTAGCGACACAATAAGAAGCTGATCTTTATGAAAATTTGGACCAAATTTTTTATACAAAAATTTACTGATAAATAAATATTGATGGACATTGTCACACAACACCATCTAACCTCGAATGTTTAGCTGACAGTTTTAGGATACATATGGATTTAATCTAGGCTTACTTACTTACTTAAATCCATATGTATTCCAAAACGGTCAGATGAGCACTAACACAAAATATAATATGTTTCGTACTCAAAGTAAAGTAAAAAATAAAAAAAAATTATTAACAGCAAATACACGTTATACAATAAAACACTCATTACAAGATAATAAGTACCTAAGATATGCCATTATCTCTCAAACGTAAACTCATGGACGTCTGTATCCTCCTAATTCTAACCTATGGAGCTCAAACTTGGTCCCTCACTGGTATTCAGAGGGCTAAACTCGAGGTTTGTCAAAGGGCAATGGAGCGAAGCATCCTCGGCATAAAACAAACAGACTGAATCAAAAATACTACTATTCGCTCCAAAACAAAGATCCTCGACGTGGCTGAAAAATCTGCGAAACTGAACTGGGCACGGCACGTCTGCCGCATGCCGGACGAACTGTGGGCCAAAGCTACCACTGAGTGGAGCCCTGAGACAGTGAGACGGCGCGGTAGAATACGCAAGCGATGGCGTGACGAGCTGGACACCATTAGCGACTGTCGGTAGCAGACAATGGCGTTGAACCGAAATCAATGGAAAAGTCGAGGGGAGGCCTTTGCCCAGCAGTGTCCAGTACGGGCTAAAAACAACAAACAACATAAGAATGTGATAACAGTAAACGCAAAAGATGTATGTCTGGATCATAATAAAAGGAAATCTGTAGTCTCTTCCTACCCCGTCGGGAAACAGGCGTGAATTAATGTATGCTATAATATTAAATGATCCCATCATAATTTCATCCCTAAGGGGGTCAGACACGAGATCATTTATATCGTGTCACTAAGTATTTGGAACCAATGTGGTGAAAGGAATTAAGTGCGCCTAAGAGGTACCTTTCGTGCACGAGACAAAGATAATGACATTATGTACTTACTCTTACATATACTTACCTAAGCTTGGAGATATCATTACATAGTATAAAACAAATTCGCCTCCCGCTTTCTGTCTGTCCCGTTGTATGCTTAGATCTTTAAAACTATGCAACGAATTTTGATGCTGTTCTTTTTAATAGATAGAGTAATTCAAGAGGAAGGTTTATATGTATAAAACATGCATAATATAGTAGATAAACACTGAAAATTTTAGAGGTTTCTTATGTGGTGTCTTAAATAAACACATTTTTTTGCGCTTATATTGCAAACGCTGGCTGAACTCTACGAGATAGATCAAAATAATGTACTACAGTATTGTGGTGTACAATACTGTAGTACATTATTTTGATCTCAAAAGGTCTACAAAAAAGTCTGCGATGGTATATGGCTTTCTCTTAGGGATAACCATTCGCTAAACCTTTTTTAATGCGGGCGGTCCGCTAGTATATTACATAAAAATATTTAATTAGTACTTGATACACCCACTATCCTATAATGACATAATTAGATAGCGTGTCGTTTATGTATGCTCTTTCCTTGTTATTGTAATGGAAACTAAGGAATAACGATGGCTACATTTAAACAGATAAAAATGATTTGTTTACGAGATCGACTTAAATTGTTAGATCTGTGCTTCTTACATAATATCGTTAACGGAAAATTTCATTGCAAATAGCAGTTAGAGATATTACCTCTTTATGTACCCCAATTCCCATACTATGATTAGGTACCTATGTAGTTTAGATATTTTTATTTTTAATTCTTAGGTTTAGTATCTGTTTATCATAGAGTCCATTATGGTGCATGTTGGCACACCGTAATTGTCATGCATATCAGAAGTGTACTATTTTTTCACTAATCATTTTGTATAATGTTAATATAAATAAATAAACAATGCCTAGGCTAGTATGTGATGATATTTTATGAGACCTTAAGTTAGACGATATTCATTGAGTTATGTGACGCTAACAGCATCACTCCAAAAATAAGGCATATCTTAGACCAATAATAACTTCAACGACGTATTCGACAGTTGCAGCACGAGCTTGCTTCGGGTTCAAAACGCAACGATAGCGCGATCTAGAATCGCGCATGATTTAGCAGCGCCATCTAGTTCAGATTACGCAACACTAAAATAGTTACCGTAGTGCACAGTCCTTGTACGATAATGAAAGTGAACTGATAAGATCTTGTGTATTTTATAATTATTTATCGACACGATAACGTAGTGTGTGACGTGTAGGGTGCAAAGAAATCACTTACATACATTCAAACTCGTACTATGCTCTCAACATGTGTGAGACACTGTAAGGTTCAGTTTCGCGATGTATCGCGCGCGACTGCTAATGCAAGACACGAATCTGTGTGTCCTTTGCAAGGTCACAGTTAGGACTCTTAATATTTAAAATTTTAATATTCATTCATAAAACTCACTGGTCATTGAACAGTTCATTCATTCAGCTGAAAGGTGAGAGCTGACAAATCGCACGAAATAAATAGATAAAAAGATGGTCATGAGAAAAAACCCAACCTGTCCTAGATAGACAATCATCATTAAATATTATATTTGCATCATTTATTAATCTTACCAACAGGTTCGTGTCTGGTATAGGATAAGTAAGGCCCATCAGTAGGAGTCACTACTCCATGGTTTTTATCGGCCCAGCCAGCGTAGTAGCGAAGGTTCTTGATCACAGCGTTCAGATCACCGTAGTAGGCCGCCGTGTACGGCTTGCCATTGTCGAGGGTTTCTAGACTCTATAAGCCAGGGAAAAGAGATTATTTTATTGTTATTTATATCCAGTGTTTTGAGAACGATATGAGTAAGAGAGGCTTGATTAGGTACTGATATCACGGCTGATAGACATGGAAGAAGGTAACACGTGCCGACGTCACTGAACGCGGGTAGGGCAGGAATCTACTATACATTTTTCAAATACCATTCACTCATTCATCACAAAATCTCAAAAACCACCAAACGGATTGGCATGAAATTTGGTATACAGCTTCCTCTAGGGCCGTAGGTGCTAGCTATGAAAGGTTTTCAGAAAATTCACGCGGGATCATGGTCAAACCGCGAAAACTCGATTATGCTTTGTAATTTTTCCGAAACATTCATTCGTTCAATTATTATCTTGCTTCTTTATATCTAACACGCAGGCAAAGCCGCGGGAAACAGCTAGTATGACGATATGAGTAAATCCAGTATTTTTTTTACCATTGGCTTACGACTTCTAAACTCTAAACTCAAGTGTTACCATGACATCATAAAACTATGTAATTATAAAAACAAGTTTATAGCATGTCAGTTTTGATTATTAATAGATATTATGTTAAGATACTTACTTTTATTAATCAAGAAAAATAAATTATATTTTTACTATATTTTACTGAAAACTGGCTTCTTAACTCTGAATATCAAATCCTAAATGACCTAAATGAGCTTAAACACACAAATAAAAAAACTGCAATTTGTGTAGGTATATTATGCTTATGCTTATGCCTAGCTTTACTACGGCATAGTACTTTGGGGTAACAGCACTGACGTAAATAATTTATTTTTATTGCGATGTATAAGAATAATTCGAAATTTAAACGTAATGGAAAGCTGTACCACATTTTAAAAACGAAAACTTTTTAACATAGTTGTATTTATATCTATGAAGTTTGTAATTTTGTAAAAAATAATATAAACCTGTTCCCACAATACTCACGACCTGAAAACCTTAGGCCACGAAAATCCAAAATCTTCGACAAATAGTAATTTTGCAAAAAAACTAATAGACATAGTAATTTTCTTTTTCAGCAGTCAAATCTTGAGTAAGTATATAAGTAATTATTAAAAAATACTGGTAAGCGATAATATCATAAAGTAAAGGAGGAAAGCTACTCAAAGTTGTCAAAAGCGCTTAATCGTTCATCTTTTGGTGCCACCACCCGCGAACGACCTTCATAAAATCAACACTAGGAATAAACATAAATTATACATCCCTAGGTTTCGACTAGAAAAAGTTAATAAGTCATTTATGGGGAACACGGTGCGCTGATATAATAAGCTTCCTGAATATGCTACTAAACTACCTATTAAGAAATTTAAATCATACATTAAAGGTAGTCTTTTGAAGAAAGCTTATTATAATATAGACTATTTTATTGATAAGAATGCATGGCATCATGTCGCTCTGCCCTCGACAGTTAACTCGACTCATTTGGAATGTGTGAACTCTCTTGTATTAGTTTTTCGTAGTTAAGGTAGTTTTAAAATGGATCATGCAAAAAAGCGCTAGGACCAGGACGAGTTTCTTGTTAGTTCTTCTCGGGCTTGGGTTAGGAGGAATTGGCACCTAAATTCACCTAGTATGTAAGACGTTTCAAAGTGATCCTTGTGATTGTATTGAATAAATCATCTTTTGACTTGACTTTTGACTTTGAACACACGAACAGATGCAGGAAGTTTATTAGTTGCTATGCAGTCATTTTAATTTTTAAGTTACTTGGGCTTCTGGTAACCGGTACTGCGTGAGGTTAATGATTATTACTAGAAAATCGGGAGGAATTGGTAAACGGAGCTCTCCAATATTCTAAAAGTTTATGCGTACAACTTGGAATTTCTTTCGAACCCCCAAGACGAATCAGGAGGAAGCATATTTTTGGTGACGGAGATGTAGATGCTGGGTTATCGTACGAGAATGAACTGAGGCGAACAATGTTCACTTCAGTAGACAGAGTGATTGCTGAAATTCGTGATCGATTTCAACAGCTGCAACATCTAGCGCAAAAATATGCCTTTTTAATTCCTGCAGTAATGCTGGGCTCGGAAGAACTTAACCTAAACCAAGCTCCTCAGGACATAAATACAGAAGAGTTGAGTGCGCACGTATACGAGCCTTCGTAGGAACAGACCCAGATTGCAAAAAGGAACTCATAAAATCTGGCTCCCTGGGCTTATTAAAATATATTATTCAGTCTAAACTAGAGGAAGGGTTACCCAACATAGTCATAATGTTAAGATTTTTTTAACCTCTGCCATAAGAAATGCTAGTTGTGAAAGAAGTTTTTCAAAGCTTAAATTAATTAAAAATTACTTAAGATCTACGATGTCCATCTTAAGATTAACAAATTTAGCCATTCTTGCCATAGAAAACGATATAAATGTTGATAAAGATGGTTGTGTAAAGGACTTCGCGTTAAAAAAAGCACGTAAAGTTCATTTTTAATAAATTTTTTGCTTATTATTAATTCAAGTTCATCTCAATTACTGTTATAAAAATCGTTTAATTCCGGCTAAAGATTTAACATTTAGATTTAACATATATTTGGCGGTAATCAACGATTCTCTTAATGCAAAGTTAATTTACTTGTCAAGTTTTTTGTTAGTTCTAGTTGGCTCTTGTCTGCCACTTAAGTATAACGCGTTATTTCTTTTAATTTTATTAAGTTAAGCTCTCTACTCTAGGTGTACGTACGTATGCAATACAAGATTGATAATAATTTAATATACTCACTCTATTAGCAATATATGCTTTAATAGGTTCTTGTTTGTTTTTATTATTGTATGTAGGTATGTACGTAGTGTTAAGTTAATTATTTTAATAGATAAACTTCCAGGGAATTTATGATGTATGTACATAAATGTTCCTTCTGAAGCAGTGGTATAAGTTTATCTTGACTGAAATAAGTTGTACGAATTACTACTTACGGGCTTTAAATAACTTAGCAATATATATATGTAAAATATACATATACATTTTACTATAATGATAAAAAAACAAGGGGCGGCGTATTTCCGGTCGCCCCCAAGAGGCGAAAACCCACGCTACGCCACTGGGGTGATGAAAATAATATAAGTGATTTATGATAAAAATAATATGTACATACATATTTACAGGATAACAAAAAGTGAAATACAACAATACCTAATATAACAAAAATAAATAAATAATATTAAATACAATATAATATAACGATATAAATAAACAAATGCATACATATTATAGTATATATAAACCTAAATAATGTTAAGAAATAAGCAATATTTAACAACAGGACAAATAGTGTTCCCTGACCATAGCTTTAAAAATAGCATGTGATTTGGCGTGTCTAATAGCACCTGGCAGTGCGTTTCATAATTGAGCAGCCTGTACTGTGAAAGAATTGGCGTAGTATGGACGGAAGGAAGTGTGGACAGGTGTCGCAAGTAAGAGAGTATCAGAGGAGCGCAAGGTTCGAAAATGTGAGATGTCGAGAAATTGGAAACGTTCTTTGAGATAGGTAGGTGTTGTGGGATTAAAGAGGATTTTATGTCAAAAAATAAGAGAGTGTAAATTCCGACGAAAGCGAACTGGTAACCAATTGAGCTTTTTTCGAAATTCGGCGACATGGTCATACTTGCGCAACCCAAATATAAATGGAATGGAGAGATTTTGAAGGCGCTCAAGTTTGTTAAGTTGCTGTTCAGTCAAATCTAAGTAGCAGGAATCAGCATTGTCTAATATTGGAAGAAGGAGTGACTGTGCAAGCGAAATTTTAGTGGCGATTGTAAGGAAGTTATGCAGTCTTCGAATAGAACATGCTGAGGCAAAAGTTTTACGGCTGATTTCGGTTAACTGTTGTTCCCATGACAGATTTCTGTCCATGAGAACACCTAAATTTTTCACCGTCTCACTCTGTTTTATGTATACTCCATCAAAAATAATATGAGGAAGGCTGGACCAGTCGATTCTGGATACCATCGGTGAACCCCCAATGACAATCGCTTGGGTTTTCGTAGGATTAATGTTAAGACCGTAAGCCCTACTCCAATCCAAAATACGACTAAGATCCTGATTGATACCTGTTGTAACACATTATTAGTTAAGATAATAGTTAATTAGTTATTATTTAAGTATAGTAAATTTGAGTAATAGCGCCACTAGTTAAGTATTGCTGTGCCCTTACAGGGTTTATGTTCGAGACTAAAACAATGTATCATCATCTTACTGTAACAACTTATGTGCAATAAATATTTCTATTGACGACCTCTGTAGCGCAGTGGGCTGAGACGCAGAAACTTGCGGGTTCGATTCCCGCCGCGGGACAAATGTTTGTATGATCTGCAAGTATTTGTCTCGGGTCTGCGTGTTTCTACGTATAATATGTATGTATTTACAAAAAAAAAGTATATAAGTTAGCCAAGTTAGCCAAGCCAAGCAAGTTATGTTTGTGAGATGTATAGTTGAAGGAGTACTATACATATAACTATATAGTACAACTTAATTTCTTGACCAACTTAAGAAATGTATGATTCTAGGTGAAACTTTTAACATAAATTATAATAGGTACGTTAATAGTAGATACATAATTGAGGCTTAAAACAAACAATGTTATCGGTAGTGTTGTTAACTTGTTCCACTTTATCAGTTCAGGTATTATTATGGAAGTGTATAATCTTGCATTTAAGTGTAGGTAGGTACCATTATTATATAACAACTACTTATTTTTTTCTAGATCTTTTCTAGATACTTACAGAAATGCATTTTAATGAACCTAGCCTGTTTCAGTTAGTTAAGGTAGTGACAAGTGTATCAACCTCTCCGACCAATTAAACTATATATAAATAAATCAATAATCCTGGACATTTCACACACCATCATCTGTCCTGTCTTATGGGTACCACATGACTGATAAACTACTTAAATACATTTTTTGTAAATACATGTATATTATACATAGAAACACCTAGATCAGAGACAAATACTTGCAGTTCATACAAACATTTGTCCGCGTTTTGGGTCTCAGCCGGACCTTAGCCCACTGCACCACAGAGGTATATACATGTATATATTTATTTGGTCCAAGATCTACCTACACTACATACCTTAATTTATAGTATAAAAGAAGAAAATTAAATGTTAGTTTGTAATCAGAAGTTTTAACTTACGGCAAGATAAACTCTGTCCCTCTCGATAAGATAAGCTAGTTTGTTGATGAGGTTTCCTCTTTCAGAGGCATCCATTGACCTCCATGGTGACCCCAACCTGGGAAAAAAGAACCAGGAGTTTAGGTACGGTAATAAAAAGTTCAATGAGAAAGTGCCAAGTTCACCGCTAGGAGTATAGTGTTCTGTGGTTCGAACCTACACACAAAGGACTCTGAGAAGCACTTCATTTTACCACACTGCTTCAAAATAAATAGTAACACAATAAAAATAAGTTTATGTAAACAGGAAATATCTATATTTAACTTTATCTTGGATTTAGTAATTAGTTATCCTTATAGATTTACTTAAAGGCATCCTTAGCAGCTTGGACAGCTTTGTCCACGTCAGCTTTGCCGGCTTGCTGAACATCAGCTATCACCTTGCCGGTGGCCGGGTTCTCTGTTTGGAATGTCTTGCCATCTGAAGATTTCACCCATTCATTGTTGATGAAAAGCTGAGTAAATAAAATATGAATTAAGTAATACCGATATAAATATTTTGCAATATAATTATGTACTTACATACCTATCTCTTTTATCAACAAGCTGACTGGTGGTCGTGTCCAATTTTTTTTTATGATCAGTCTAGATTCAAGATTAATAAATTCACAACCGCATTGATTATGATTAGAGATGTTTATTTATAACCGAAACGCGTATAATATAAATAATAAGTACTTACTCCGGTGTATAGTATTTCTGGATTGGGTTTTGGTGCTGGAGCCGAGGAAAATTTTAATTTTTGCACTCCACATACTTTATGCAAGTTGCGAAGCATTTTGTTTTGTTTTGTTGCGAGATACTGAGATACCAATCCAAATAAAATAAAGTTAAGTTTCATCAAACTATTTACTCCCCTCCCTCCCTCCTTTCTACCGGTAAAGCAGTGATACCAGATAGCTAAATGAATATCCCCCCAAACAAGGAAGGAAAGGAAATCCCTCCGAAAAACTGACTATTTACATAGGTAAATAACACACAGAAGTTAAACTAGGCGGCTAGACCTCGCTGTAATGCAGTGTTACCGCTAGCTACATTCGGGAATACCGTACACCAGAGAGAAAATGACCGTATCTGACTAAAAATTACCGTATCGATAATTTTAATTGAAAAAAAATATATATATACATACCTAACTACTTATTACTCCTCCCGTCCTAATAGATCTATTGGTCATTGGTTCATTCTTTCATCTGATGGTGTAGGCTGAAAATTTATACTATTTTGGTTTTTGAAGTGATAACTACTTATGGGAGGGTAAACCGCTTCGTTACGTAATGCGTTAAAGCGCCAGTCTGTCTGGCTTCCTTTTCTCTCACGCATACGGAAGCGGTAGGCAGGCTCCACCTCTCTCACTCTAACCCACAGCGCAAGTTAGATTAGTTTAAGTTATCACTTCTGTCGGGCGTCCTGAGACGCACACGTTTTTTTGTATATATTCGTCGTATGCGCTGTTTTGCTAGTAGCGTTCCGTTTATTGTGGGTGTTGTTAGCCGGTTTCGAGATTTGGTTTTAATAAGATGTTTAGTGATGTAAGACTTAACTCAACTACTTGTGCAAGTAAAAGCTTAATTACTCGTGTTATTACGCGTCTCAAGTCAGCTGGTATATGTGCGTGTTACATGGATTGGATCGGGATTCGGGACTTTCCCATCCAACCAGCCATCCATAGAAAATATTGTGGCAGAGAAGCGAAAGCATTGAGTAATCTTTGATACTGCCACTGCCACTGACAGGTTTACAAGTTTACATTGACAGCGATTTACATCTAAGATTACATTTAAGATTTACATTGATTGCATTATTATTGTTATTGAATATCCAGTTCGTTAATTTTTGGAAAAATCAATCTGCGACGATCTCTGACCTGTATTATTGCTCATAAATTATGATGTGTTGGAATAACCGTATTTTAGCGTACGGTAGTAACCTTTGGACCGTATATCGTACATCGTGTGATTTGAAGGATTAATTACCGTACGAAACGGCAATTACCGTACTTTTGGCAACACTGCTGTAATGACGTCATAGTGTAGTGAGTGATGTACTAACTAGTAGTGTTCAAAGTTGCTACATACAAGGCAATAACATGCTTATGCTATTTGCTTTCTTCCGTAAGCATGTTATTTTACGTGCTATTTTCTAACATGCTTTTTTTACGGCAAAACAGCATAGAAATATTACAATCACTGTTTACACTGAAAAAACACAAAGCAAAATAGGTAGGTAGGTAGGTATACCTACCTTTTACGTGAGCCGGCCGAGATCGCGAATTTACCCATGGTGAATAAAACTCACAAAACAACAACACTATTTCTCAAGTCTCAATCAATCGTCCTTTATTACACAATTATAATTGTTCAATCCAATCTGTCCAATCATTGTTTACACCGAAAAACCACAAAGCAAAATAGGTAGGTTGGTATACCTACCTATTTATTTAGTTAGCATACGACGACAGAGACTGACCGTGCTTTTTGCTTATGAATAATGTTATTGTTATCCATGCTTATGCTTACGTAATGCTTTGCGTTGCGAGTTGCGACTTGCTATTATTGTTATTGCGACTTGCGACGAACAGATGATAGAGAGAGAGTGTTAGTTATGCTTTTGCTATTAGTTAAGCATAAGCATAAGCAAATAGAAACAACTGAGAGCCACAATATCATTTGCTATTTGCTATTTACGGTAAATCTAAAAAAATTCTAACGCGCCAAAATAAGTTTTCACTTCTGTCGGCACTCCCGGAGTGCAACCAGTAATTTTTTTTTTTTTTTGTTAATACATACATATATTATATATAGAAACACCAATATAGAGATAATATATATATTAAGCGTACCTACATGGCTTAATTGATAAATTGGGTGATTTGAAGCTACATTTTGCTAATTTTTTGGCGATTTGGACCAAGCTGCATCTGGCAACTGCTGCACACACCACAGTGTCAATCATGGGCAACTATCTTCAATCTAAAAATCTTGGCTGATTTATAGTCTATAGAATAGTAATCATATATGACGGTTCGCTCCCCTTTCTTTCATACTTCTTTCCTCTCCGATCTTCTTTTTCATTGTTTATGGCTTGTGACATAATAATGTCAATTTTGCCAGTGTCAAGTGTTTATGTTTGTTTATAGTCAATTTGTTTGTTAAAGTCTTAGTCGATGGTCAATTGTCAATTCTAAACGTCACGCGGAATGGCAGTCTAAAATTTTCTTGGGATTCCTCGTCGTTCAAAACACATTGCACTTATGGTGCACAGTTAATTGTTCATACTTATCCCAATGACCATGGTGGTTGTAACACTTTTAGGTATTTCTTCACCAAGTCTATATAAGATGCAAGGGTATAAGTATAGCTAGGCTGGTAACTTAAACACAACTAAAAGGTCAACAGTATTTATTTTAAATTAGGTACATTAGGTAAGTAGGTAGGCAAGTTAACAAGTCTCATAGTCGGGGATTTATTCGTTCCAAATACGTTGAATAACTAAGTAAGAGTAAGCCACTGGCCTTAGCGAGAGTTTGGGCCTGCGGGTTCCGAGTCTTGGGTAAAATTAGGTGTCCGGCGTAGATCCGGTGCTGCCCTGTCCCGTATCGGTGGTTGTAAGCTCGGCAGCGTCGTAGTTGTAAGCCGGAAGAAGAACCCCAATTTGGGGTATAACACGGCACTGATTTTATGTAAAATGTAGAAAATTGGAGAAATAGCTTCCGTAACAAGATTTTGCGGCACAAAGTAGTACGTGCGCGCGCAGTAATAGTCTTGCTTCGCTGGCGGACGGTTAGCAGTCAATAATCAGTTCGCGTCCCCGCGTCCCCCCCGCTCGTCCTTCTCTTACGTCTCCCGGTCCGAGGTTGGCCGACGCAATGAATTCAATTCAATTCAATATTTATTTATTCAATAAAATCTCACAAGGACCACTTTGAATCGTTTTCTTACATGCTAGTGAATCTAGGTGCCGGTTCCTTCTAACCCCAGTTCAAGAAGAATCCGGCAAGAAACTTGTCTGGTCTTAACACTTTTTTGTATGATCCTTGACAATTTTGTTACGGATGCCGAGTCGAGTTGGAGCTGATTCATCCCAAGCATTTTTGTCATCTAAATAGTCAGATATTTTATAATATGCTTTAATAGACAGTTTCTGTTTAATTACGTTTTTAAATTTGCCAATCGACAAATCTAACACGTCGCTTGGGACCTTGTTATAGAAGCGTACACATTGCCCTATAAAAGACTTATTAACTTTAGCGAGCCTAACAGTGGGAACAGCGAGTTTATCTATATTTCTAGTGTTAATACTATGATTTTCGCAATTTAAAAAAAATAATAATATATTTGTGCACATACATTAAATTTTCGTATATATACCGACAAGGCACTGTCATAATATTAATTTCTTTAAACCTATTTCTAAGGGATTCTCTAGGGCCCATGTTATAAATTGCACGAACAGCCCTCTTCTGCAGCACAAATATGGTGTTAATATCAGCAGCACTCCCCCACAACAGAATGCCATACGACATAATGCTATGAAAGTAGCTGAAGTAAACGAGTCTAGCGGTATCTACGTCGGTAAAATGACGGATCTTTTTAACAGCGTATGCCGCAGAGCTGAGTCTCTTCGACAATTTATCTATGTGCGGGCCCCATTGCAGTTTATTATCTAAAGTAATGCCTACGAACACTGTGGTGTCGACGAGATCTATCTTTTCGTTTTTAATTTTTACATTAGCTCTCAGCTGTTTAACGTTGGGCAGTATAAAAATGCATTTCGTTTTTTTCTCGTTAAGTAATAAGTTGTTTACATTAAACCATGTTACAACTTTAGAGATTGCATTGTTTACATCGTCAAGATTAGTAAGTCGTCGCTTTAATTTAAATAAAAGTAACGTGTCATCAGCAAACAGTACAATCTCGTGATCATCCTTTACAAGTTTAGGTAGATCATTTATATAAATTAAAAACAAGAACGGCCCGAGTATTGATCCTTGTGGTACACCCATTTTTACCATTGAACCTGGAGAACGCTTTCCATTTACATCTACTCGTTGTGTTCGGTCACTTATAGTACGTTTCCTCACAATATCACCTACATTAAATTCAACGTTTTTTCGGCGTAAGTTAGTGCTGTTTCTTGAATGTGCTTTTATGAGGGCTAGTTGTACATTATCAAATATCTTCTGTAGTGTTCCTAAATTTTCTGCATAGTTATCACGAGGCGTGAACACCATATCATGTTCTATATCAGGATCGATATGATGTGATCCACAGCTTACAACTTCAAGACTGAAAACTAGAAATGACGGTGTGAAACGTGACTTCATTGACAGCGCTATTTAAGGCAAACTGGATTTTGGGAATGTTGATAACCCAAGTCCTATGATCGTTATAAATAAAAGTGTATTGACTTGAGGAGTATAAAGAGGGGTGTAAAAAATGTTAGGGATGTTGTAATTTGTTAGAAGATTACGCATAGTATTACTAGTAAACTGCCTTCCATTATCCATTAGGATCGTGCTTGATACTCCATGTACAAGAAAAACATTTTCTTAGCAGTAGCAGTAAATTACGTTAGATAGGCAGCGAGGCGAAGATGTGCTCTCGAGTTGAAGCGAGAAACCTCTTCTCAAAATGCTTGCGACACACGTACTGTGGCAAAATTAACGAGAAACCAAGAGAAACATTGGTTTTATTTAACTGAAAGAATTCCACTAGACAAACCTAACGATCATCCACAACAAAGTATGACAGTTGACACCTTTGGTATTGACAGCACTATGGAGATTGTATACGGTGCGGAGGTCGCATATCACCTCATTCTCCCCCGGTTCAGTTTTCACTCTCACTCCCATCAACCTCAAAGTCCGCCAGGTAGGAGGGTAATTTTCGCATTCTATTAGATCTCCTGGGGAGTCCAGTCCGAAGAACTGGTGAGGACGTCGATGGTTCTTCTAAACGAGGCGGTGACGAAGGAGCGATATTTTCAGATGGAGATGTGGAGTTATTTCCAGATGGAAGATTATCATCTTCGGAGGCCGTTTCAAAGTTATCGTCTCTGCTATCATCAGTAGTACTGGGGAAGGGGGCCAATTGACGGTTTGATACCGTTGAGGTTTCTCCATTATCCCGTCTTATGAGAGAGTAGTAGGGATTGGTCTCTAGGAGCTCGGCTTCCTCGACAAGAGGGTCCGTTTTTTAAGAGCGGACGTTCTTCTTAACAAGTCCCGGTGTGAGCCAAGATGGCAGTGAATCTCCGTTCGGGGATCTTCTAGGGTATATGAAAAATTTTTCGTGCGGAGTAGCGCTTGTTGCTGTACACAAGAGGGATCGGACACAATGCAATGCGTCCTTCAGTACTACTTCCCAATTTTCCACCGATACCTTTGACCGAAGGCTGAGTTGAATAGTTCGCCAGAATGTTCCGTTTAGTCGCTCCACTTGGCCATTACCCTGGGGGTTTTAGGGCGTCGTTCTGGACGAGGCTATGTTTGACTGTTGTAGGAATGATTTGAACACTTCGAACATGAATTACGACCCTCTATCGCTATGAATGTAGAGAGGTTGGCCAAATGTCAGAAAAAGATCTTTCAGGCAAGTAATGACGGTGGCTGAGGTCATATTCTTACATGGGTATGCAAAAGGAAACCGACTGTACTCATCAATAATCGTAAGTGTGTACTTGTTGGCTGTTTTAGAAGGCAGTGGTCCTTTAAAATCTATGTTGATCCGTTCAAACGGCAACGTAGCTTTTATCAATTTACCCTTGGCCTTAAGAAACCTCGGTTTTATTTCGGCGCAGATAGGGTACGAGGCGGTCATCTCCTTGACATCATTAGCTGAGTAGGGCAAGTTTTTAGATCTTACCCAGTGATACATTCTAGTTACTCCTGGGTGGCAGAGTGCGTTATGTAGTTCTTTCAACTTGTTTATATTCATGTAGGCGCATACGCGAGATAGAGCGTCCGCAGCAGCGTTTTCAGTGCCTGGTCTATAAACTATATCGTATTTGAAGCAAGACAGTTCTAATCGCCAACGTTGGATCTTCTCATTTTTTATTTTGCTGTTATGATTTTGATTGAACATGAAGGCTACCGATTATTGGTCTGTTATAAGAAGAAAATGTCTACCAATCAGGTAGTGTCCCCATCTCTTTAGGCTCTCTACTATCGCACAAGCCTCTTTTTCGATTGCGGATTATTTGCATTCAGAGTTATTCAGTGTCCGAGAGAAAAAAGCAACTGGTTTTCCATGTTGGGTCAGCGTAGCCCCTAGCGCGAATTCCGAAGCGTCTGTTTCGACTGTAAACATTTCACTGTCGTTAATAGCTACTAGAGCGGCTTCCTTGATATCTTGCTTAAGTTCTTCAAAACACTTGAGCGCATCAGGTGGCAACGGGAAAGTTGTCACGCATGTAAGTGGCTTTATTTTTTTGGAGAAACACGTAATCCATTTAGCACAATGAGCAAGCGTCCCTAGGACTCGTTTTAGTTCACTAGTTTCTCTAAAGGTTCGCCATGCCCACCAAGATTGAAATGAATGCTCGAGTGATGTTTGAGCAAGTCATGGCCGACGATTACGTCGGCACAGAGGTTGTCGACAACTAGAAGAGGTGTTTGTTTGTAAGTATGCTTATTCATTGTAATGGTAGCAAAACAGACACCTTCGACAAAAGAAACTTTATTGAGAGAAACCATTTTGCAGGTGGCTTTGTTGGCTGGACATCTGAACCTTGGATGAAGACTCCCGCCGCAAAAAAAGCAGGATTTAGCCGGAGGTGGCGTGGTCGGAGCGGCTTGAAAAGTTCGTGACGATGAAGCTGCCGCTTGATTTTCCGATTCCTGGTCCCGTGAACTGATTTGCGATATGGCGGTAAGTTGCGGAGAGTTGATACCAATAGCAACTGCATCCTTCTCTGCTGTTTCCATAGCTACAGCTCGAATAAGTGCTTCTGAAAGAGTGAGTTTAGAGTTTTCTAGTAACCGCTCGCGAATCCTCCGTGATAGTAAGCCGGATATGAGAGCACTACGAACCGCTCTTGGGCTTTGACGTCTTCGAATTTACAATCTTACGCGGAAAGTCGGAGAGCTCTAACATAGTCAGAGATCGTTTCGTCGGCTCGCTGCTTGCGATTGAAGAGAATGTGTCGAGCTAGGATAGTATTTTTCGGTTTGACATAGATGTCTTCTAGAACTTTCATCGAATCTTTATAAGTGGAGCATGTTTTGATATGCTTGTAAATCGATGCCGATAAATGGTTAACTAACAGCTTACACTAAAGTGAGTCTGGTACATCTTCGGTAATCTCTTCTGCTAAGAAGCTTTCGAATGTCGATTTCCAATGTAGCCATTTAGCATCGGCGTCCGCGACATCAGGCTCGATGTCAAACTTATCGGGTCGTAGATATCTTGATAGTGAAGGCTTGCTTAGTTTTTCGTCAGGCATTTTTCAGTTAAGTAAATTGTGGCGAAATAAACGAGAAACCAAGAGAAACATTGGTTTTATTTAACTGAAAGAATTCCACTAGACAAACCTAATGATCATCCATAACAAAGTATGACAGTTGAAACCTTTGGTATGGACAGCACTATGGAGATCGTATACGGTGCAGAGGTCGCATATCACCTCACGTACTGCTTGCGAAGATCTTGAAAGCTTCAGGTCTCGAAGTCTTTTTTTCAATCCATTCCAATCCAATCCAATCCAAGAGTCCAATTACACTTTTCGGAAGCATAAAAACATAAAAAACTGACGTCCTTTCGTTTACTAGCACAGCTCACAACAGAGCACTTGAACATTACTGCGAGATGAAATTACAGTTTTAGGAATTGAGAGGATATATTACATAAAAAATTAAAAATCAACGCAAAACTTTAACTTTGAAACTACAACAGACAGCGGTTGCTTGTTAGTTTGCTTGGTTTGCTTGGATTGATTTGATATTGATAGCAAAATAGAAAACAAACATGACCGGATCGGACAGGAAAGAAGGGGGAGGGAAATGTCAAATATATTAGAGCTCTATAGACTATAAATCGGCCAGGATTTAGTTAGTTCTTACAGGCGCTATGTACAAAGTTAAGCTTAATTCAGATGTCTGACTGTGACTTTGACTGGTTCTCATATTCTCCACCAACAGCTTGTTGTGGGTTTCCCAAATGTCATAATTATCGACATCATCAGCGGTCGAAGTTATTGACTGTGGACAATGCTCTGGTTCTCGGTTTTCTTCAATGGATCGCTTAGTGTAGTTTATAGTTCTTGCCAAAGATGCTCCGTCTTTCATAAGCACAGAAGGGATGCCATCGTAGATGCACAGATGGCACTCCGGGCTATAGCAGACCAGACTTAATGTCGAGGGGTAGCAGATGAAAAATCGATTATGATTGATTTTTGAATATAAAAAAAAACGATTATTAATCGATTCATTGTAATAATAAAATTGCGAATAAAAATCGATTTTACCTGTAAAAAAATCGATTTTAATCGTTTTTTTTTATAATCGATTTTTTTTCACATCCCTAGGACGGGCATGCATGTATATGTATGTTTCCGATTTTCCGATTGTCTTAATTTGTGTTCCTACTAGGTAGTTTGTGTCAGATTTTTGAAAATAAAATGAATCAGTGCCCTCAAATTGTTCAATATTTAGGTAGAAAATATATTGGGGGTTTATGTAAATATTTAAATGGTCTAGACAACCAAATCACGAGTAATTTGAAGGAGTCGAATATAGAAACCAGGTATGTTGGTAAACAAAACCTCTAGATTTCGCACTGAGCACTGATTTCGTGCATACACAAATAGATGCTAATTAGCTCCCAGCTCCACGGTTTCACTAGCATTACACACCTAAACACGCAGATTATCTAGCATCTCCTTGAAAGATTTTTTAGAATTGATTTGGTAGTTCCAAATATTACCCCTATAACCAAACAAACAAAAAACATAACTACAACGAACCTACTTACAATAATAGTACAGATTAATGACACATAAATTTATCGTGAGTCAGGATTCATTACATTACCTTTAATCATGTACCTTTAACTTGTGAAGATTTCAATGCCATTCCAAAGGTCAACAATTTTATCATATCCGGATTTTATGATGTAATGATATACAATGTAAATAAAATTATAATGATGACCTGTAGGTAGGTACTGTTTGATATATAAGATTTACAACTCATAAATTAAATCTCAATATCAATTACAATTATTTAGGTAGGTAAGTTATTCTTTCAGTTTATGTGACAGTAAATAATTGGTGAATAAACAATAATACAGTCAATTCAAAAGAAAGTTAAATCTTTGCACAGAACACCAAAATATACTTATACATAAATAATATGTGTAAGAATAATTCAGTATAAATCATTACAAAAAATACCTACTGTAGGTTACTTTTAAAATTTGACCATATGAATGTCTTGCTTATAATTTAACTAGTCTGACAAAAATAAATGTTTATATGAATTTATATAAATAAAATTGAGATTCTTTGCTAAGTATTGAAATTAGTACTACCTAATTACAAAAAAATTAAACCAAAATAAATATTTCATTTATAACCTAAGTAAGGACAATAATATAAAATACATTTGAAATAGTTGACTAAGGACTATTTAAGGCTATCTATAGATCGGCTTATCTATAACTGACAGAGGACAGTGTCTGCAAGACACAGTTAAGACAAAACTCCTGAGACTGGACTTCAAAAGTTCATAAAAAAAATTGACAGCAGGAGCGCCTTAGACATGATGGCCACGAAAATACTGCATTGTACAAAATATTCAAGAACTGTATTTTTTTCAGGCCATCTAAACAAAATGGGCTATGGTGCTGTGCTCTTTTGCCTACTGTGTTGATCCTTTATAAAATACTGTACAAGGTTTCCCCGTTATACAGTCTTGTGGCATACACTTCATTGGGTCTTTTCTTCTACTGTATAATGTTTATAATATTTTTATCAATATCATGTTTGGTTCTAAAAGAATCAATACATGGAGGATGTGTCCCATCAAGCCTTATATCATCCCTGCTTGTATACGTGTTTTTACAACAAGGTAACTATCTCATCTAATTAATTTAAGAATACACATACATATAAACGAGTTGTGTGTCTCGTTTATACACAGCACAGCAGACTATCCCTTTGCCTCTTGTCTTGTGTGTGGGATAGCCTGCTGTGCTCAAGGGTTTGGACATTGTTAGTGAGTGTAGATGTAGGGGAAGGTTATATTTAGATTGTGCCAGAATCTACTGAACCTTACAGTGTCTGACACCCATGTTGAGAGTGAAGAAAGAGTTAAAAGGTAAGTCATTTCTTTGCACCTCATGCATCACACAAATTATAGTATCGATAAATAATCAAAAATATCAAAACCTATACAGCCCAAGCCTTACCCAAGAATCTTTCCATCTCTGTACCAAATATCATCAAGATGGCTAAATAGCCATGAAAATTTTATAGTTTCGTACTCGTTAGACCGGCATATGAAGTAGCCTACTTCCTTACACAAGAATAATTCTATCTCTGAATCAAATATCATCGAGGTTCTTTCAGCCATCTAACGTGGTGAAACCAATGAAAACAAACAAAAACAAATTCGAATTTATAATTCTATATATTATTAACTATTAATGTTTGCTTTCAGATCTTATGTTTTCCCTTCTATTTTCAATACCAACAATTTTGATATTCAGTATGTTGCTTCGGATGTCTCTCACACAATATCCTAAAACATTTACAATAGGAGAAGCTATGATTGTTTCACAAAGCATTGTTTTATATGGATTGATGACAGTGGCAAAGTTTGTATGGATTGTGGGAGACACTGATGAGGATATGATGTTTACAAATGCTGTAGTTGATGTAAGTATTAATTTCATACACATATTATTGTAACATATACCTATGTAACAGTATTTTGTTTTCTAACTTTGATCGAATAGAATGTTGGCCCTTATTCTGTAGTTTCGTCTGACTTGCGCTAAAATTTTCTATAACACGACAGACTTTATTTTGCTTACAATAAATATCAAATTGGAGTAACACTTTTACAGTTCTAAAATAAGTTAGAATTGTCCGATGAGAAGATTGCGGGTTCGATTCCCGCCCCGCGGGGAAAATGTTTGTATGATCTGCCAGTAGGTATTTGCACGGATCTCGGTGTTTCTATGTATTAATATATAATGCACACAACACTAGCCTCAAACTAAGCCTAGCTTGTATTATGGTGACCAGATGCCTGATATGTCTGATATTTACAAAAAAAAAGTATATCAGTCATGTGGTAGGTATCCGTAACACAAGCTCTGCTTACTTTGGGCCAGATGATGCTGTGTGAAATATCCGGCATTATTTATTTTGTTCCTTTATTGAATTGATTTTCATTGAAAATCCTACAACACATCTTTACAAGATCTTTACGTGTGATAGACGTGTTTTAGCGCTTTTTATGCGCGACAATTTAGCTTTTTATTAGTTAGCTAACTAAATAATAAAAAGCTAAAACGTCAATCACACGTAAATTTTAATAAATTTCAAAGTGTTACATACTCTAATTAATTTAACTCATTCGTGACTCTTCCCGCTTCCTTGTATCTAATCATTTCTTTAGCAATAGTTCCACAATTGGAATGCACTACCTGTGTGTGGCGATTATGGAACTCTTTATTCACTTAATGTCTATCAGTTTCGATTAGCAATAAACATTTATATTTCACTTTCAAAACTTTCGTGAGTTGTACTATACATTTTGATAAACACGGGCTTTACTCACGTATTATTTTGTCGATGGAGGCACCGACATTGTTTCGATTCATCTAGAGAATCTTCATCAGGGTGAGTTTGATCCGCGGTCCGCTCGTTGCCGCTCGAGTTCACGGTTCGCAATGTCGGTGCCTCCATCGACAAAATAATACGCGAGTAAAGCCCGTGTTTATCAAAATGTTATATTGTTACGAGCCGGGTACTGATAAATTATAATACCAGTCTATTTTACCAAATAATAACTTTAATTTCAAAGTTACCACACACAGAATTAAATCCACTGATCCTACTAGTAAACTTTCCTACAGAACACAATAAGAGTCACAACACTACAGATAACACTTCAAAACTATCGCACTTGTATAACTTTTAAGCCGAGAATAGACTGACCGCATCCGTAAATTACCGCCGTAGGTATGTATATGAGCGCCGAGCACGTCGCGTAAAACCTCGACGCTACTCGAACGTTCGAGAACGAACCGGAACGCGCTAAAATGTTCGCTGTAATTGAGATATATAGCTATCTCGTTCGCTCTTATGCATTCGATACGCGTACTTTGTAGTGTATCTACTCGATACCAGATGGCGTTGTGGGTGAATATTTAATGTGTCCGCCTGCCAACATATGGAGCTATGTAGCCGGCGCAACAATATATATGTGTATAATGTTCGGTTTCTAAGTCAGTTTCTATTCATATGACAGCATGTTATACAATCAACATCAAACTAATAGGTACCAATTCGTCAATAGTAATTAAAACCTGATAATATCAATGTTTTGATAGTATCAAAGTTTCATAATCGCCCGGCAGATAACATTGTTACCTCTGTCAATGCGTTTAAAACAAGCTCGACAACTGGCTACAAACTAACAAATCCGTTCTCAAAAGAATTAACTAATAAATAAAGACTATTTCAACACTGCGTGATATAGACATATCAGCTATAGCTGCTCGTCACTCATCAATAAATAATATTTTAAGAGATTTTAGCAAGTCTGGCGAAATAACAAAATCAGGGCCATTGAATCTTATTGATGACCACAGAGGTTTTAAAATTGTTTTTCAGACAGTGTTATCAACAGTGGGATTAATTGTTACAGCATTGTGTTTGATGCCAGAGAAACAGCGAAACATAGAGAACTTCAAATATGTTTTCGCTGGAGCAACAATATTTGCACTTCTTGTTCTGCATTCAGCATTGGGAATGGACTGTTTACCGAGATTATTAACATATGTTTTCGTTGTCAAAAACAGGGTAAGTCAATTACAACATAAAAATATAATTCAAACATTAGATATTGTAAATTTTAAAATGTTTCAGTCTCTGTTACCTTTTAACAGCTATATGGCAGTAAAGATCTTAATGTAATTTGGTAAGGAGATAAATAAATATTCGTGGACAATGTACACAACACCATCTAGCCCCAAACTCTGTTGACGACCTCTGTAGCGCAATGGGCTTAGGTCCGGCTGAGACGCAGAAGGTTGCGAGGTTCGATTCCCGCCGCGGGACAAATGTTTGTATGGGCTGCAAGTATTTATCTCGGGTCTGGGTGTTTCTATGTATAATATGTATGTGTTTACAAAAAAAAAGTATATAAGAAGTATATCAGTCATGTGGTTACCATAATACAAGCTCTGCTTACTTGTGGTCTGGTCCCACCAGATGATGTCAGAAATGTCCGGGTTTTTTTTTTTTTTTAACTAATCATAGGTGACCAGATGACTGATAAAATACTAAAGTATTATTCGTATTTAAAAATATATAACACCTTGACAGAGAACAAACAGCTATGTTCATTACCCCAGTGTTCGGTATTTATCCTGGCAGGGAACCCAACCTACAGCGCAGAAGGCAGAGCTATTACCATCTGAGCTGACAGGCCAGTCTTGTATTGTAAATTTTTTATCTTTAGAATGGATATATGCAACTTTTTATATAGGTTACACGCATGCAAAGCCGCTGACAGCAGCTAGTCTATTGTTACTTTGTTACAGGGCCGACTGGTAACATTCTGGCTATTCCTAGTCATAATATCAATCTTTGTGGTGAGTCTGCGAACAAAACTCGCGGTGAAAGCTGATACAGTGACTCGCAAATCGTTCCACGTGCTAGCATCCCTCGTATTCATGACGGGCATCATTTTTGACCGGTGTCTGATGTTGCTGGCGTCTGGAGTCGGCTTTGGGCTCATTGTTTTAATTGAGGTGAGTGTGTACAATGAATGGTCCTGAGATAGGATTCCCTGGGTTTCATGGCTGTCAGAAAACAACTTACCAGGTCAGGCGCAACCACACTTGATGTAACGGATTTTTATTTATTTTCAGGCCTTGCGAAAGTCTAGGATAGAGACAATCTCTTCACTTCTACAATCTGCTTTTCTCGTGTACAAAGATGAAAAGGTAATACTCATTTATAACAAGTACTTTTTAGTGTTAGAGGAAGTGTACCTTTAATTAGGTGTTTTATTGACCAGTACCCTTTCCAGGCGTTCTCGATGCGTCTTTCGACTTTGAGATCTTGTCGTCCCTGTCTGTATTCTCTGGTCTTTGACTATCGCACAAAAGTCCAAACTCGGGGTTTGCCAGTGAGCCATGAAGCGCAGTATTCCAGGAGTCAAACTCACAGACCACGTCCGAAATAGTACACTGCGTTCCAAAACCCAAATCGCGGATGTCGGACAGCAAGTAGGGAGATTTAAGTGGGACTGGGCAGGCCACGTTTGCTGCATGTCGGATGCGTTCTGTAGGGCGATTATGGAACTCTAATTACAATCAATGTCTATCAGAAATCTATCAAAACTGATAGAAATTGATTGTAATTAGAGTTCCATAATCACCCAACTGGGCTAAAGCCATCACAGAGTGGACACCCCTGAACGGAAAACGACCTCGCGGCAGACCGTGGCGAAGATGGAGGGACGAGTTAGACGCCCATCTTAAGGATTGGCCCACAGTGGCTTTAGACAGGGACGATTGGAGAAAGGGAAGGGAGGCCTTTGCCCTGCAATGGGACGTCACGGGCTCTTAATAATAATAATAATAATAACAAGTACTCTTACAGTTTTGGCTACATTTGCTTATTTCAGTCTATCCTGGCCTGTCAGCTCAAGTGAAGCCTCAAAACCTTGCTCCTCTGTGTAAATACCCAAACCCAGTCTATAATATATATTACAAAAAAACATTTACATATTCCGTGGCATAAAATTGTCACAGAATCTTTATTGAAGACGACGTGACATCTACTAAGAGCATGGAGCACGATTTTGGTGAATGTGTGTGCGTGGGTGCAGGTATTTACACATAGTAGCACGGTTTTGAGACTTTATTATGGTTGATTGCAGCGCTTCGTCTTCATATTAATTTGATCTGAGGATTCTATCCATATGTATGACAATCAACATCAACCATGATAAACATTTGTGTGATGAACAGAGGTGTTTGCAATGTCTTCTGGGTGTAATAAATATTCTATCAGTCATCTGTTCACTATAACTACTTAGTTTGGGGCTGGATGGTGATGTGTGCATTGTTCAACAATATTCATTTATTTAGTATAAATGTAAATGATTGTATGGATGTTAGTTTGTTGCACAATCACGCAATAATGCATCTGAATCTTGATATAGATATGAAGAGCTGGATTATTTGCTACTTGTTATTTAGTCACTTCTTTCTTACCCCCATATAATTTCAACCTTACTTTATAAGTAAAAATATTTTTTAGGATTGCGGTACGTTCGCTATGACTCCTCTATACCTGTACTGCGGGCTGGCGTGTCCCCTACTATTAGTGCCGCACGCGAATCAGCTGGAACTGCTAAGCGGGGTGCTGGCGATCGGAGTAGGGGATACAGCGGCCAGCTGGTTCGGATCTCGATACGGCTTTAATAAATGGTCAGGTTGGTACCTTCTGAGATGTAATCCTACTAATAACATGCTGTTACGAGCCGGGTATTTATAAATTAATGAAACCGTTCAATTTTACCAAATATTAACATTAATTTCAAAGTTACCACACAGTACTGAATCCACTGATTTTACTAGTTAACTTCCAAATAGAACACAATAAAAGTCACAACACTACAACACAACTGATAACACTTCGAAACTATCACACTTGTGTCACTAGTTAAGCCGACAATAGACTGCCTTCATCCGCAAACCACCGCCGTATTTATACAAGCGTCGAGTGCGTCGCGCAAAACCTCGACGCTACTCGAACGTTCGAAAACGAACCGGAACGCGCTGAAGTATTCGCTTGTAATAGAGATATAACTATCTCGTTCGCTCTTATACATTCGATACGCGTACTTTGTAGTGCATATACTCAATACTAGATGGCACTGTGCTGATTATTTAATGCGTCCGACGGCCAATAGATGGAGCTATGTAGCGGGCGCAACATAGCTTCATCTGTTGGCCTATTTCCTATGTCTGCATAGGAGAAAATGGCACCATCTCTTTCTATCGTGTAACTCTATCTATTCTGTCGCGGCACTTCTCAGCGAATTTGCCCTAGCGCAGCGCTTAAGTATGATCTGTCCTTGTCGTTCTAATATAAAAAAATAGAGATGACAACAGATTTAAACAATTCATTAGCTGGTGTGTTTTTAAGATAGACCCGTAGTCTGTAACCTGTTAGTAAGGGACAATGCCGGGCTGAGACGCCGGCCGCGGGACAAATGTTTGTATTTTCTGTAAATATTTGTATCGGGTCTGGGTGTTCGTGGGACTTCGTCCTTCGTACATGTAAATCTAAACCATTCTCGAATCCATTTGAACACACACAAAAAATCATCAAAATCGATCCAGCCTTTTAGGAGGAGTTTAATTACAAACACACGCACAGAAGATTTATATATTAATATAATAATATGTATGACTAAAAAAAGTATAATTGTAATTTATCAGTCGTGTGGTACCCATAACACAAGCTCTGCTTACTTTAGGGCCAGATGATGCTGTGTGAAATGTCCGGCATTATTCAATATATGTATATTATCGATTTCTTGATGCAATGAATATCAGTGTTCGACTAGCAAAAGTCATTGTTTCAAATACTAGTTTAAGTGTAACTGTTACCAGATTTTACAAGATGGATTGGTATTACGTAGGTACCTTCGGTATTTGTGTAACAGCCAGCATATGTTACAATTCCATAATACCAATTTATAAATTGGAACTGAAAGCTGTTAGTACCAATGTTTAAGATTAGTATAGGTACATAGTAAACATATCTTAAAATTCTATAATCGCCTGGCAAGAAATTGCAATAGCATAAGTTACTTTATACGAGTATGTAGGTACCACGCGTGCAAAGCCGCAGGTACAGATTGGGTTGATTTTATTTTTATTTTAATACCACATCTATCGTGTAGTATGAGTATATAGGTAAACTCAACTCTTTAACTCATCTCTTTACATTACAGATAGCAACAAATCAATGGAAGGGACTACATTTAACATTTTATCACAACTGTCGACAGTCTACGCGCTTCAATTGTTCAGTAAGCACTCTTTTTTTTTAATAGGCCGATATTTCAGTGAAATATAATGTGCGTACTTACAGAAATAAATACATGTTGGTGGACAATGCACACAACATTACCATTTCTTTTTTTTTGATGAATTAATAGCTAGCTGCGTGACCGTGGTTTCGCTCGCTTTTAAAAAAACGGTCAAATGCCTAAATCAAACCTAGAGGTAACCGTTCCTACTTGTTTCACCATCGGCTACAATAAGTTCTAATTTAAGGCTATAATACCGAAATAAACTATAAAAAAACCGAACATTTCTCTAACGAAAACTTAACTTTGTAGGTAATTAAAAATTTAAGTTTTTAACCAAACAAATTGTTTGGTGTAAATAACAAAATGTCATGGAAAAAGTAATAAAGTCGTCCTTACAGTTTTTTCCTATGCTTATACTGTGAGACTGCCTCGTGCCAAATGTCATGATTCTAGGTCATCGGGAAGTATTAGATAGGTATTGATTTACTGGCGAGTGTCGAAACATGCGGCATAAATACGGCCGTTTACGGTGATTAAGAAGCTGATACCATGATTTATTTTTTACAGTTTCAGACCGCACCTAAGACCTTAGCATTTCGTATCAATTTTAACTAGATACCACGCGTTCGCGTTCCTGAGTAAAAGTTCTTGACATAAGACACATGGACGGAACTAAGTGATCCTCTATGGGTTTCTTCTTTTTTTTTTGGAAGAAGCGAAGCAAGCAATAAACTTAAACATAAAATACTTTGTTTTCAGATTTAATTGATTCCAACTATGCTCTGACTAGGACGGCGATCGCGGCTACCATATCGGGGCTGGTGGAAGCGAAGACGGATCAAGTGGACAATCTGGTGCTGCCCCTGGTCACAATGATTGCTTATCAAATTACTTTTTTCCTTTGCTAAATTAACTAAATAGGTAGGTAATAAAGACGAAGACATATAACCATGGAGATAGTCTCTGATGACGAGCGTACTATGATATTTAGCTAATTTAATCTTTAGAGTATGAGCATATATTTTTATACTTACTTTTGTACAATTTCTTCAAACATTCCGAATTCTTACAAGCTAGAAGATTTTACCAAAGTTACTTTTGAATAAGAGATTTATTATTGGAATAAAACATTTTATTCTGAGACTTGTTCAATTATTTTGTAAAAAATTCCCTCTATTTTAAAATGACTTTTTCTTCGTTAATGGCATATGTCATAATAATAATAATTTTTCCAGTGTCAACTGTCAGGTGTTTAAATTGTTTATAGTATGTCATATCTTGTCGTTCATAATTTTTATATTTTATATAAAATGATGCCTTTCATATAAAATAACTACGGATTTTTTTTGCTTGAATCACAAAGAAACACTATGCTTTTATTCCAAATATTTACTCCAGAGTCGATAACTCTAGGTATATCTAAATAAAAACACCAAAATTACTAAAATAAGAGCATAATGTTTGCTTTGCAAGTCAACCAAAAATAATCTTTGTAATAATGTTATGGAAACTCTGCTCCAGGTAGTTAATGTTAATCAGTATTATTATTGTTCATGTTCTTATTCTAGCTTTATACTTTTATCTTCACTAACTTGTTCATCTTTTTCATCTTTGATCTCATTTAAATTTAATTTTTTTGTATCATTCACCTCTTTGGTGTCTAACTTGATAACTTTACAGTCTTTGTTTTCTTCAGTACTGGGTCTCTTACTCTTGATCAATACACGTTGTTTCTTCACTCCCTTGCATGTAGCTTTGAATACTTTGTCCAAATCTAAAACAGCTTTTCTACTTATCGTCCAGTTTATAACTGTTGGGCAGTGCATTTTCGTTGGGTTGTCAGCTTCACAGTATTGAGGTACCTCAATTCCAAGTATTTTCATTACCTTTTCTAGTATTTCATTTACATAATAGTTTATTACCAAGTCTGCTTTGTTGTCCTGTAAAAAACAAATAGATGTTTAAATCAATTACCTAATTACATGAATAAATTTGTAGGCTAAGATTCCCCGGTGTATCTCAAGTATCATTGGCGGGCAAATTGGAATCGATGTGATTAAATAGCGCCATCTACCGAGCATAACGGGAGTTGTCCGGTTATCGCATCAAGTCCTAGCACATTAATGGTGTACTTGCGCTGAGCCGGAAGGCAATGGGAGCAGAAGTACACGCTTTTTTTTAATCTTTAGCCATAGAGGATTACTAAGTAGGTACTTACATGTTTAGTAGGTTGTAAGTTGCATATGACTAGTTTTCCACCATACTTGACTGTGTCTAATGGCAGGTTCCCACTTGGAATGATTTGAAGTGTAGTTCCCAAGCATATACTCAAGTCAGCAATGCTGGAAACATTAGACCTTTAAACATTAGACTTAACACATTCACTGCCACTGACACGCCTCGCGTGTTCAGGCTAATCTAAGTCTCTACGCCAAGAACACGCCAGGCGTGTTTTGAATGTTTCGGTTATATTTCCAAAACTAGGCCAGATTTTCTGTTCAAATTTTTAGTGCATCATTTTTAAAGGATAGGCTATGGCATATTGAAGCGGTTCCCTAAAAAAACTAGTTAGATTTTTTTACGAAAAATAGGTATTTTGTAGTGCCGAGAACACGCTAGGTGTGTTCACTTACTGAAGCTACCCTTAGGTTCCCAAACTTTTTTATTCTTTTAAATGCTTCGCTAATTTCAGAGTTATAAGCTTGCGATATGAGATTTTTAACCAGTATTTGATGACAAAACGGAATGTCATAATTTATCGAACCGTTGTTTTTACCGTATACAGTACTGTGTCATGTATGAATAAATAATAAATAAATAAATAATGCCGGACATTTCACACAGCACCATCTGGCCCCAAAGTAAGCAGAGCTTGTGTTATGGGTACCACATGACTGATATACTACTTATATGAAGTCGCTTATACAACTCCATACGCCATCAATGAAAAAAAAACGTACCTATCCGATGTATATCTTTATATAATTATACATACACACACAGTGACATACACACGTACAGTAAAATTATCTCTATTATATAAAAATCAATTGATGTTCGTTTGTCTCGCTAAAAATTTTGTCATCATTAATATCTTCCGTTTCCGGTACAAATTTAACTTTTCTGAAAAAAAGATAAGAAATCAATTTATTTCATTTGAATATTTTAAATTTAATTCATACTTATGTAATTAGGTAAGGCCAATCAACCAACATTACGATAATACGAGATAAATAACGTAAACAAACTTTCTGCAGTTCAAAGCTTTTTATCGGTTTAATAATTTAGATGAATTCACTCATATAAGACTGAAAATATGTTTAAATATGATTGTCACTCAATATATTATTAAAAAAAATGTACTTGCACTGTTAACAATGCCAATGTTACAGTTCACAATAAAACTTTATTCATTTATGCATGGGAATTTTAGTAAAAAAAGTTTGAGAACCTTGAATTACGTTATAATAAATTTACTTACTAAAATCTGTTTTTCTAAGCAATGCCGCGAGCACGCCTAGCGTGTCCGCGGTTTTATACGGTGGCATCTCGATAAACTTCAAGAAAATCGTGGTGGCAGTGAATGAGTTAAAGACCTACATTCTACACAAAGTATAGCCATTAACAAGTATCGTGAAAGCAAGATTTTACATAATAATATAGTTAATAATGGAACTAGCCGAAATGCACGCGAATTCGTCGCGTATATGTAGAAACCTACTTAAGTCAATCTATGTTTTGATGCAGAAACTAACACCCTACCCCCAATATTTAAATGACGATTAGTAAAAGAGACTATTACGAATCGTCCTTAAAATTCGGTTCTGAACCACACACCACCACCAACTTGTTGTTGACGAGTTCTGTTGACCTCTTCCAATTTTCATCATCGGATCCTAACCAAGCTTATACATCGCCCTATTTCTACTTGTCTAACCTGGTGGAAAAAGAAGAATATTTATTCATTAAGTCGCAAGCAAATTCAAGCATCACAATAAAATGTTCACATATAAATATTGACACCCTTTTAACTCATTCACTGCCACCACGATTTTCTTGAAGTTTATCGAGATGCCACCGTATAAAACCGCGGACACGCTAGGCGTGCTCACGGCATTGCTACTTGGAAAAATAGTGAACACGCCGCGCGTGTCCATGGCACTGACTAAAGGTAAATTATTTAAAACGGCTTTTTTTCTGTTTTAACTATGTTTGCCGGTTATTATTTCTTGTGCTGCGCGAGGATAAAGGTGTTTACAATAGTGTCGTGAGTTTTGGTACTTGGAATTATGGCGAAAAATAGATTTTATGGTAAGTAAATGTATTATAACGTAATTTAAGGTTCTCAAACTTTTTTACTAAAATTCCCATACATCAGATATGCTCGCTTCAATATGCCATAGCCTATCCCTTAATAATTATGCACTAAAAATTTGAATAAAGTTTTATTGTGAACTGTAACATTGGAATTGTTAACAGTGCAAGTACATTTGTTTTATTAATATATAGAGTGACAATCATATTTAAACGTATTTTCAGTCTTATATGAGTGAATTCATTAAAATTATTAAACCGATAAAAGCTTTGAACTGCGGAAAGTTTGTTTACGTTATTTATCTCGTATTATCGTAATGTTGGTTGATTGGCCTTATCTAATTACATAAGTATGAATTAAATACAAAATATTCAAATAAAATAAATTGATTTCTTATCGTTTTTTCAGGAAAAGTTAAATTTGTACCGGAAACGGAAGATATTAATGATGACAAAAATTTTTGCGAGACAAACGAACAGCAATTGATTTTTATATATATAGAGATAATTCTACTGTACGTGTGTATGTCACTGTGTGTGTATGTATAATTATATAATGATATACATCGTATAGGTACGTTTTTTTATCATTGATGGCGTATGGAGTTGTATGAGCGACTTCATATAAGTAGTATATCAGTCATGTGGTACCCATAACACAAGCTCTGCTTACTTTGGGGCCAGATGGTGCTGTGTGAAATGTCCGGCATTATTTATTTATTTATTATTTATTCATACATGACCGTTGTTTTTACTGTATACGGTAAAAACAACGGTCCGATAAATTATGACATTCCGTTTTGTCATCAAATACTGGTTAAAAATCACATATCGCAAGCTTATAACTATGAAATTAGCGAAGTGTTTATTAGAATAAAAAAGTTTGGGAACCTAAGGGTAGCTTCAGTAAATGAACACACCTAGCGTGTTCTCGGCACTACAAAATACCTATTTTTCGTAAATCTAACTAATTTTTTTAAGGAACCGCTTCAATATGTCAGCCTATCCCTTAAAAATGATGCACTAAAAATTTGAACAGAAAATCTGGCCTAGTTTTGAAAATATAACCGAAACATTCAAAACACGCCTGGCGTGTTCTTGGCGTAGAGACGTAGATTAGCTTGAACACGCGAGGCGTGTCAGTGGCAGTGAACGTGTTAAGGTGTAGCTTTGAAAAATTATATCATTTCTTCATCATTTACACTGAAGAATATTGAAGCAAAGTTTCAAATAATTCACACAATGCATTAAAAGTTGAACACTATCTGTCTGCACCAAGTCCCAGGGGTAATTTTGAATTTATTTAATCATAAACTTTTACTAATTGTATGAAAGAACATTTTGCTATGTTTCAAGTTTGTGAGATTTAGAAATATGTAAAAACTTAACTCATCAAGGGGTCTTTATAGTTGGGTTTTAAAAATCCATCTAAAATACACAAACAAACAATATCAGATATACCCTCCAAACTTCAAGTCATATCTACCAGCAGTTTGGGCTGTGCATTGTCTACATGTGTCAGTCAATATATAAACAATTCTCAGCTCACCATGAATGACATTCGGCCATCATTAAGTCATGTTTAGGTAAGGGGTGTTCCCAATCCAATATGGTGTCGTACAACTTGCCTCGACAATGCCTATGCCTTTCTGTGGTCAGTATCGCCTCACATGGTTCTCCAAGAGTTTTCTTACCTACCGTTGTACTAGGGCTGTGGCGGATAAATTGTCTGTAAGTGAAACATAATTTAGGTATTAAAGGAATTTACATATTTTTGAATTCAATACCTAATTGTAAGAGCCTGCAAATAAATTATATTAAAAAACAGCAGATTGTAGATTTCAGAGTTAAAAATAGATTGTGCAGTTTGTTTACCAAGACGGCAGTAACTGTAGATACATGAAAAAGAGTTTAATAGTATGGGTAAATCCATATATTTCAGATACAGAAAAAGAGTCAAAAGCTTTGCATAAATCCATAGATTTATATAGGATACTATAGGATACATCAATTTAAGTTGCTTAAACATAGTCAAAAGATTTAGCAAACCCATAGATTTTGGATGCTGACTAGCATAAGAAATATCCTAAATCTATTGGTAAACCCGCAATGGTTAGATTAATAAATATAATTCTGCTATATTTACCTTTTACATACATTACATTCTTCAACATACATATTTCCATGAAGCTCCGCCAGATACCTCCTAGGTAACCCTGACTTCAGGTGAAGCCCATCTATGTTCTGACTTACGATGTAATGTACTTTCTTGCATTCTACTAGTTTCTTTAGAATCATGTGGGTCTTGGTGGGTTTTGCATTGTCGAACGACACATTTATGGTAGGTTTTTTTCCTTTTTGTTCTAGAGTCCATACACCGTTTGGACCTCTGGGAATCATTAAGAATTAATTATAATGAACTGTGACTGTAATATCTAAGCATGGTGGACATCTCAGATCTTTAGTTATTCAAATAATCTTTAAATTTAAATGTTTTTATATTTAAGCTAAGTACTTACCTGAAATCAGGAATTCCAGCAGAAGTGCTAATGCCCGCTCCTGTGTGAACTACCACATGCTTGCTTTTGTTAATAAGATCGGCAAGCAGTTTACATTTCTTATCTAAGTCATCGGAATGCTCAAATTTCTGCAAAACAAATAGGATAGGTGAGGTGAGCATCAATATGTTTAGATAGCTTCACTTTGTTAGACTGTAGCGCTCCTTTAAATTTATGTTGTTTATGGTTTAAATAGGTTTTTTATTAAAAGTGATTGATGGTAAATATTTTAGTTATAAGGTTTGAATTTAATTACATATATTAATAATTGTAATATAAGAACTTACAATCGAATTAAAAAACTATTTTATGTACTCTCTCTCTCTACGAGTTCTATATGTATACGAGTGTTGTGATGCGAGAAATTATGATCATGAATTAAACGTACCTCAGGAATGCCAAGAACCCCTTTGTTGTCATAGGGCGATAAACCATCTGCATAATTACAAGACATTTGCAGGTTTAGTTGTAAGAATGAGTTAAGATAATTATAAACAGCGTGTCGACCAATTTATTCTTATTTTATTTACAATTATTTGACCGTGTACTCTGCGTGTACCGTGTACTGATACTGACAACAATGTGATGTGACAGTGTTGCCAGATGGAGCTCGGTCCAAGTCGCCAAAAAAAATACAAAAAGTAGCCTAAAGTCGCCCAATTTCTTTCAAACCAAAATGTAGATTTATTTCATAAATACGCATACATAGCTTAATTCAAAGATACGTAATACGTAGCCTATAAGGTTAATAATACTATGATAACCTATTTTTTGCTTAGGCTCTACTAGAAAATATAAACAGACCTAACTTATACTTGATAATTATAAGTATACCTATAATCTTAATTTTTTCGGTACAGCCTCAATAATAACAACAATAAAACAACATATGTAGTGAAAACGACTATACTTATCAACTGTTTTAATGTTCATGTGTTTATTATGTAGGTTATACGTTTTAGCTTATTATTATACTCTACATAATAATAAAAAGCTAAAACGCTTTTATTATAAAAAAAAGTTATTCGTCGTCTGCAAACAAAATAACCTCTTCGAGGATTCCTCCGTCATCATCTCCAGAGCTCGAGGGTCCAGCATTGTAAACAGAGTCCGTTCGAGATCTTGGTGTTGGGTACATATTGTGGCTATTATGCAGTGTTAACATCGTATCTGTTGGGACGAAATTTTTGCAACATATTTTCCTGACGCCCAAAAAAAGTCGGATTCTAGTTACAGCTTGTAGCATAGGCAACTGCATCTTGTTCCGCAATTTTGTTTTAACTGTGTTCATAACACTAAACACCCTTTCTACAGTTGGGTTGCTTATAGGCAACGACAACGCGCGCAATGCAAAATCAGCCAGGTCTTTAAACATACACTGCCCTCCAGCATTTGTCACTGCTAATACGCATATCCAAAATTTCTCCGGTGTCAATTTATCGATGTCCATGACTCCGGGAATGTCATTGAGCTTCATTGAGCTCATCATTCTCCATTGACTTTCAACATTTTCATGATTTACATCTGCAGATGACAGCACCCAAGGTATATCTGATATTTTTGGTCGAGAGCTATGCACACTACAAGAGATTTCCGGATTGAAACATTCCAAACCCTGGATAATCGTTATATTTTCAGGAAATCGATTGACAAACTCTTGGCACAGGCGGACAAGTACCAGAGAACATCTTTTCCGCACTTCTTTTATCATAGTTGACGGCACATTGCCCTTTCTAGCTACTTCCTCAAACTTGTGCCCGAAATCGATGCTTCCCAGATCCAGAACAGAATTTTCAAATTCATCAGTAGATTTTGAGAGTGCTGACTTTACAGCTTCAAGGTCTTGGATAAACTGATTGTTGTCCTGGAAAGCATTCAAAGAGGTCGGTTTAAAAACTCTTCTGGCTGTCGACATCATTAATAGATGCAGGTTCTTGTAGAGCTTGGATATATCTGCATTTTCGGCCTGGAATAAAATATTGAGGTCAGTTATATCTTTAAGTACTGGTGCTAAAAACACCAGGTAGAGTAGGTGTGTTTCATCATTGTACATCGATGACAACTCCCGTGCTTGATAACACTTTTCAGTCGTTGAACTGGCCATAGAAAAGAGTGTCTTTAGAGGAATCCACTGTTTAATATTTGCTTCAACGGCAGCGTGAAACGAAAGCCACCGCGTTGACGCTAACTGAACCAGTTTTGGTGGTTTTTTATTATTATTCAGTGTTTCATACACTTGGTGGTACGTTTTGATGCGAAGTGGACTATGTGAAAACCAGTTACGCGTTTCTCTGAGCATGTATTCTAGTGAAGATGGCAATTCTTCACAAGCTTTAGCTGCGCAAAGGCTGAGCGAGTGACATACGCATTTCAATAATTGCAAATTCGGCAATTCAATTTTCAAGAGCGTGTACAGGGAGTTTTTTTTTCCGCATAAATTACTGGCACCATCTGTACCAATCGCAATTAGATTGTTCAGGTTCAAACCAATTTCTCTAATGAAATCTTTAAACGCTGAAGACAATTCAGCAGCCGTGGCACGGTGAACTGATTGGAACCCCAAAAAATCGGTTGTGATGGATTTTCTTTTTTCATTGTAATATCGCACAATATAGGCCATATATTTTTCAGATGCCACGTCTGTAGACTCATCCAGTATAATTGAGTATGGGCGTTCGCTTATTTCCTCAATTAGTTCCTGACGTAAAGCTGGCTCTAATATATTTTTTGTTATATTAGAACACTTCGTTCTATGCAGTTGTATATGTTCTAGTGGGCTGCCTTTGCCTATATTCTGCAATATCTCTCCAAGGTGGTCAACACTTCTTATCAAACTATGCGAAGCTACGTGGACGGCAATTTGGAGATCATTATTTTTTTCTTCACGGTTTGCTCCATTTGAATAACCTTAATGAACAAAAATTATGATATTAAGGTAAAATGTATATTCACTTGAACGTATACGTTAATAATTAGATAGAGTAGGTAGAGTTACCAAATGAAGATAACTTTGGTTGTGTTCTGATATCTAAAACTTTTTCTCGGTCAGTATGTGATTTAGTTTTTGCATGTTTAATCAAATCCGTTTTGTGTGCACGCAAGGGTATTTTACACAAATGACAGTATGCCTCGCCATTGCCGTTATTCACTATGTCCATAGTAGCACGGGTTAACCAATCTACAAAAAAAGCATTAGTATTTCAAAACAATAATTGAACAACGATATATTCAAACGGCAGCAATCTCGGTGTAAACTCATATATACATTAATAAATAGTAAATCCTAATGGTCTTGCGCCTAATAAACTTGTGTTGTTTAGACACTGTTCTAGTCTGTATGACATGATCAGGTATACTCAGAACTATTCATAAGTAGGTATTATGAATAGTTCTGAGTATAATCATGTCATACAGACTAGGACAGTGTCTAAACAACACAACTAGAGCCAGCCGCTGACTTGAGAGTCTCGGCTCGGGAGAGAGCTCAAGTACAGTCATGTTTCTAGCTACTAAAATGTTCAATGCCACCTTTACTCTTGAAATGGCAAAAATGCATAAAAAATTACTGGCAGCACTTCGGCGACGAATCGAATGAAATTTGAATGAAGTAAACAAAGTAGTCATTTCATTCAACGAACCTCGTTGGTGAGCCGTCAACACTTGCCTGACTGAACGAACTGGCCAGATCATCGGTGCTGGCCAATGATCTACAGTTGTGAGTGAATGAAGCTGGCCTGGCCAGCTCATATTTTATTTTAAATGAAATGAAATTTCGATTTTAGATTAGAGTCTGGTACTCAGGTACCTACTCTAGCAGTGTACATGCGTATTCTTTTTGAGATGTTTCAACAGATTGTTTGTTGCTCACGACTGTACCTAATCTCCAGGCATAGTAGGTAGAGGTAGAAAAAGTACCTACTAATTGGTACAACACATTCTACGTACTCAAATCATTCTAAACTTGTACATTTTCGATTGGCTTTCAAAATTTTCCATGAGAATTGCGCCTTTATGGTTTTCTTGCCTATTGACAAGATGTTTTTTATTGAAGACAATCAACAGGTATGCAGGTAGGTAGGTAGGTACTTACTTTTAAAGATGGGTATTTTTTGCCATTCGTCCCTGTAATGTTTAACATACTTGCCATGTTTTCCCATCATAAATATTATTGATATAGGCTGCCTGAAAAACAATTACAAATTAATATAAATACCTAGTATATATAGGTAGCATATATAGGTAGTCATAAATATTTGCAATAAGCACATAAGTAGGTACCTAAGTATTTACTTTATTTACATAAACATATTAAATTCTTGTAAAACAGCAGAGCTTTAAAAGGACCTTAAACGATCTAAAGATAGCTCAACTGATCCAGATCACTAACTACCATAGGGCAGCGTCCTAAGACACTGGTGGCATTGCTACGTTGAATGGCAATAGTTTACATACCTTTCTGCTTTCCCGAAATTCCCAATTAAATTGTTTGTTTTTTACAAAATGTACCAAACCGATCACTTTTCACCAAAATCAACTCCAATAAAACATTCAAAATGCCGCGAAATATGCATCCAACCTACCACCAGCATTTCATTCACTTCTCACTCTATTAAACAATAAACCTTACTTGGTTATGTGTAGAGTTGGGTATTGGACTACTGAGGTCTATTTTGTTTTGACAATAGTGACATTCTCATCAACTGACATTGATTGAATGAAATGAAACACGTTCGTTTTACTCATTTTGTACCTACTTATTATTGTGATTGTATAAAAAAAATATCATCGTTTTTAATTTCTTAAATATGTAGCCTAAACGGCGACCAGTCGCCGATCGCATTTTTTGGTCGCCCCGCCACCCCCCGAGATAGCCTAAAAGGCGATAAGTCGCCTAATCTGGCATCACTGTGATGTGACTGACGAACTATAATAATCAGTGTTACCAGGCGGTTTTTGTCAAAAGTTACCTGAAATTGATCTAAAAGTTATCTTTCAGTCCGAAATGTAACCTGTCATATTTTTTTACCGACTTCCAAAAAAAGTGGAGTTTCTCAATTCGGTTGTATATTTTATATATTTGTTACCTCATAGCTCCGTCATTTATGAATTAAAAAAAAACACGTACATAAAGGTTATAATTTCCGATTGGTCCCATGGAAATTTCATGAAAATCAGTTCATTAGTTTGGTTTTTAAATCAAAATAGCAAGAAAAAATATATCATCCAAGTAAACGAATTTCGATATTTTGCTTTATTATTTTATACAAAGCAAAATATCGAAAATTGAGAACCTCAATTCCCAATTCGATGGTATTTTTATGGGTTCAAATTTAATGAAGAATCTTCTTTTGATGTTAAAGTACAAGTATTCAACTATGTGATTACTCAATTATTTGACAAACATGCGCCACTTAGACCAATCAAGTTAAAGCACTTACCAGCTCCATGGATAACAGCTGATATCAGAACATTAATGCACAAAAAGCTGGATATGAAATACAATAAAGAAAACTAGATTGATTGTAGGAATCGCTGCAATAGAGCGTGTCGAGACGCACAACGCCGTTATATCCATTGCTCCGTTGAGGATTCCGACCCTGCAAAGGTCTGGAAATTTCTCAGGTCAATAGGAATTGGAAAATCACGACAGCTTGATAAAATGCATCAAAATTTAAACTTAGATTCATTAAATCAGCACTTCACTTTATCTTCCAATTTTGATTGTAACACAAAATCGCAAACATTGCAAAATATTTCTTTAACTCCAATTCCTGACTATTCAACATTTCATTTTAATCAATTCACTGATTGTGATGTTAAGAAGAGCATTGCATCTATTCCGTCGAAAGCCATTGGTAATGATGGCATTAGTCGGAATATGATCATTCCCATCCTTGACCAAATAGTCCCCGTGATCTGTCACATCCTCAATTCCTCCACCTCCACTATTTACTCCTATTTACTGGAAAGAAGCACAGATTACTCCTCTTCCAAAAAAATCCAGCTTCTTTCTCAGAGTTTTGTCCAATTTCCATTCTTCCTTTCGTATCCAAAGTCCTAGAACGCCTTGTACACCAGCAACTCAGTATCTTCCTAACCAGAAACAATCTCCTTAATCCTTTCCAGTCCGGTTTCCGTTTCAGTACTGTGTCAGCATTAGTTAAGATAACTGATGATGTACGTGATGGTATGGATAATGGTAAAGTAACTGTCCTGTCCTTACTAGACTTTAGCAATGCTTTTAACAATGTTGACTATGACATTCTTCTAGGTCTCCTCCTCCTCCTCTCTTAACATATCTCCAACAGTGGTTGAATGGTTTCGTAGTTACCTGTATGGGCGTCGGCAACGTATACGGATTGATGACACTTACTCATCGTGGTGCAATATCGGCGGGCTCAGGGCGGCGTTTTATCACCTTTTCTTTTTGCCGTTTTCATAAACTCAATCTCACAACATTTAACTTCATCTTACCACCTCTATGCAGACGATCTCCAAATCTACACGCAGGCTTTTGTGGCGTTGTTGCCTGGTGCTATAACAGTTATCAATCAGGATCTTAGTCGTATTGTGGATAGGAGTAGGGCTTACGGTCTTAACAATAATCCCACGAAAACCCAAGCGATTGTAATTGGGGATTCGCGGATGGTATCCAGAATTGACTGGACCAGCCTTCCTCAAATTATTTTTGATGGAGTACACATAAAGCAGAGTAAGACGGTGAAAAATTTAGGTGTTCTCATCGACAGAAATCTGTCATGGGAACAACAGTTAACCGAAATAAGCCGTAAAATTTTTGCCTCAGCAAGTTCTATTCGAAGACTGCATTACTTCCATCCAATCGCCACTAAAATTTCGCTTGCACAGTCACTCCTTCTTCCAATATTAGACTATGCTGATTCCTGCTACTTAGATTTGACTGAACAGCAACTTAACAAACTTGAGCGCCTTCAAAATCTCTCCATTCCATTTATATTTGGGTTGCGCAAGTATGACCATGTCTCCGAATTTCGAAAAAAGCTCAATTGGTTACCAGTTCGCTTTCGTCGGAATTTACACTCTCTTATTTTTTTTACATAAAATCCTCTTTAATCCCACAACACCTATCTATCTCAAAGAACGTTTCCAACTTCTCCACCTCTCACACTCTCGAACCTTGCGCTCCTCTGATACTCTCTTACTTGCGACACCTGTCCACACTTCCTCATAGTACGCCAATTCTTTCACAGTACAGGCTGCTCAATTATGGAACGCACTGCCAGGTGCTATTAGACGCGCCAAATCACATGCTATTTTTATAGCTATGGTTAGGTTTATATATATTATAATATGTATGTATTCGTTTATTTTGTTTATCATATTGTATTTAATATTATTTATTTATTTTTGAAATATTAGGTATTGCTGTATTTCACTTTTTGTTATCCTGTAAATATGTATGTACATATTATTTTTATCACCCCATATTCAGCTAAATTGATTTCTATCCATCCTAAGGTTGTCTGGCAGAGATAGCTATCTAGCGATAAGACCGCCCATTGTACTAATGTGTAGCTAAACACTGTTTCTTATAATAGTCTAATGTATTTTGTGGTGTGCAATAACGTATTTTCTATCTTTCTATCTATCTATTTATTACATCAAGTTTAGCCCTTTATCATACTTTGTTTTCTTTTTTTTCAAGTCGCAGCAGACTGATCAGACGGGGCACTCCGGCACTCCCATAGACGAAATCCTGTCCAATACTCATTGACTCTTATCCCATATGACAAATAACTTTTTATTTTGAATTAATCTTTAGGCATCGGCGGGGTATGCATTTTACCAAGTATATATTTACTGCTGCCTTGGATATAACTGCTTACTATTTTAAAATATTTTATCGACCTACAAAGGAGTGACTGATAATTATAAAAAACAGATTGATTATACAATTAGATATTTATTCATTATAACTCTTACAACTAAAGAACTAACAAAAATATTTAAAAGTTAAAAATGCATAACGAATACAAATATAATACAAAATTATGCAACCAGTTATAAACATTGTGATAAATACATTAAATAACTAAAATTATATAAGTAAACACATTTAAACCAAACACGACCTCTTAAAGAGCAGACTTTTGTGCATAACAGATATTTTTTCAAAGAATTTTTGGTAAAAAGACCAAATGGTAATGGAACTTCTGAATGGAGGAGGAATATTGTTCCAGCATTTCGTGGCAACATACCGGTAACTGCCACGAAATGCGGTCGTTTTATGGCTGCAACAAATTAAACGAATTGCTATGCGAATATTGCAACTAGAGACCTTCAGTTTTTCATAAAAATATATTGGTACCTGGCTTTTTATAATTCCGAAAAGTAGAGTTGCATAGTGAAGTATACCTACGACGTGATGACATGTTTCAAAGACCGAGATTATTGATGTATATGTAGGACACTTTTTTTGAATATTCTCTGGCTGACTCTGCCGCCATTTTGTCATTTCGTTTGTAGCGTAGCTACGTTTAGACGTGAAAGTCCAGCGTCCAACTCGAATCGACCAGTCGTTACTCCATATTCTTGTATAGAAAGAGGCGACCAGGAAGGCACACAGTTGGAACGAATCAATATTTTTAGCACAGTATTCAGTAGTTAGGCAAGATGCGGCTATTGGTTCACCCGCCTCTCTTTCAAATTAAAAGTAAATTTTGTTCAAATTAAAAGTAAAATTAAGTTCCATTATATAATGGTTATTTACTGTTGAAAGTGTTACCTACATACCTAATGTTTATTTTCGATTTTGCTGACACAATGTCTCAAATATGGGTGTATCCAAGTTTTTTTCCTATTTAAATTAATGACTTGTACGAGTGCCATTGTAATAATGACTGTAAATAAATATGGAATGTGTGATGGAAGCATAGCCGCCTGCGCCTCGACTCCACATAGAGACTCCACGACGCTTCGACCGTGCCGCGTAGCCGGCCGCCGCGACCGCGACCTCGACTTACCAGTGAGCGACGTGCCTTTGGTATTCGCAAAATTTCAAGTGTTGCCCTACCGGCGTTCTTGTCTGCTGTCTACAGCACTAGTAATTTGGTTAAAAAAAACGAATTCCGTCTTTTCCGGCTAGTTCTGGCATCACTCATAAAATGTAATATCTAGACGAAGCAAGAAACGCTTGGAACAGTGCGTCCCCTAATTCCGCTCCCCCCAAGAACCTTTTGGCCCAACGGCAATGAGACGGGCCTCTGTGAGCTTACATGGAATCATCTGTTAGAAACATGCTCAAGATCTGTAGATCGCGCCCGTCTCCTAGCAGTTTCGATATGGGAGATAGGACATTGGTTACAAGCACTCATCTGGCATCTGGCCCAGCGTATTAGCATTGCCATTCAACGTGGTAATACCGATAGGCGCCAGTATCTTGAGAACGCTGCCCTCGGGCAGTGATCTGGATCAGTTGAGCTATCTATAGATTGTTTTCAACGGTCCTTAGATAGCTCAACTGTTTCACGTGTATTTTATATATTATTTTGTACATTTCTGTAGTTATTTCTGTAAATAAAGGATTTGTCAATAATACTATAAGCATTACTATTGTAAGCATTACTCGCTCACACTCATGTCCATCACTATCAATCAACCAATCAAACTGTATGTAAAAAAGTTTTGCTTGATTCGCTTGAGACTGTATCTCTACTCTATCAATCTCCATCTATTCTCCAATGCAATGTCCTATCCTATTTCAAACCAACCAAATTCAATTCTGCTGTCTCTGTTTCTGCTATTAGAATTTCCATTTCGTTTCGTTGTTTGTGTGGATATTGCATAGCATACTCATTGGTTTGTGTCTGTCTACGTCTAGCTAGTCTAGTACGTTTTGTGTGTTGGTTTGCACCACAGAGTACTCTGTTATATACCCACAGACTGCACAGATATTGCATACTCTTTGGCACACACAGTAAGAGCTAAGAGTAAAAGTATTCTGCGAGTCTAGTCTAGAGTCTACTCTGAAGTTTATATATTCTAGCTGATTGTTTTGTTTGTGACTTATCACTTGTTATTTTTTCGAGTAGTGTTAAACATAGCATAGCATCCTATAGTTTGTGCTGTTAAAGCAGGGAGTTGTGTTCATCCATTTCTTCTTGTTATTATGAATCGCAGGAGAGGACATGAAGATGAAGATGGATACGGTAGATATGTCATCAAAATTTAGTTTTTAGGTTAAGTTTTGTATTTTGTATGTATCGGACGAAACTACGTGAGTGTGTATTGCATTGCTTTATTTTATTTCAGATCGCCTGCACCGCAAAAGGCGCCGTGTATCCGAAAACCAAGAGATAGAAGACAGACTTGAGTCCCTGATTTTTAGGGTTGGAGAGAAGAGCAGCTCAAGTTTGGAGAGTAACCTCGAAGGCTTAGCAAGTGTCCTAGAAGCTGATTTGAGCACTTTCCGAGTGAAAATCCTTCGCATTCTGACCGACTGCGCTATACGCATGCCTGAAAAATGTACCATCTATGCCACTCTTGTTGGTTTACTCAATGCTAAAAACTACAACTTTGGTGGTGAGTTTGTAGAATACATAGTAAAGACCTTTAAAGAGAACCTGAAGACTGGGAAGTGGAATGCTGCTCGATACACCCTGCGGTTCATATCTGACTTAGTGAACTGCCATGTCTTAGCTGCATCTTCATTACTTACCCTGCTGGAGACTTTAGTGGACTGTGCCAATGAGGATAATGTGCCTCAGGTCAGGAGAGACTGGTTTGTGTTTGCTGTTTTATCAGCTTTGCCTTGGGTGGGCCGAGAGTTGTATGAGAAGAAGGAATCCCAGCTAGACCATCTACTGGTCACTATTGAAGTGTTTTTGAACAAACGCAGCAAGAAACACTGGCAAGCGTTGAAAGTGTGGTCAGCTGACACCCCTCATTTGCAAGAAGAGTATTTAGACTGCCTTTCTGCTCAAATCAGGAAGTTGAAGCAGGACAATTGGTCTGAAAAGCATATTCCAAGACCCTACTTGGCCTTTGACTCTATTCTTTGTGAAGCTTTACAGCACACTCTCCCTGCTATTCAGGTACTACTTTGCATTTGTTTAATGTCAATACAAAAGTTTACAGATATTTTTATAACCATACCTACTAGCTGCTGCTTACGAATTTGCACATGTGGTACCTATTTAAAAAGTAGCCTATGTCCTTCTTCAAGGTCCCATCTATCTCTATACCAAAACGTAACAAACAGACAGAGTTACTTTCGCATTTATTATATTGTTATTGACATATTATTCAACCATGTAGTGTTAATTATATAAAATATATTTAATTTTAGCCACCTCCACACAATGACAATGATAGCTACCCAATGCCACGAGTAATATTTCGCATGTTTGACTACACTGACTGCCCCGATGGCCCTGTCCTACCTGGAGCCCATTCGATTGAGAGATTTCTTATAGAAGAGCATCTTCACAACATTTTGGAAGCCCATCATTTAGAGCGGAAGGAGTGTGCTGCCCAACTGATATGTTTCCCGTACAAAGCAAAGATACCTTTAGAGTACTGCATTGTAGAGGTCATATTTGCTGAGCTATTCAACTTGCCGATGCCGAGGTATCTGGAGATATGTTATGGGTCAATTCTGATTGAGCTGTGTAAGCTGCAGCCGTCAACAATGCCTCAGGTGCTGGCTCAAGCTACAGAGATATTGTTCATGAGGATTGATACCATGAATGTAGCTTGCTTTGACAGGTAAAATTAGAAAAACTCTTTATTTTACAAATTAATTTACAAGTACATACTTACCAGTTAATACCAGTTGAAAGTCTTAAAAGTAAGCAGAAACTTACAGCGAATTCTGAACGGTTTTAGTAGTTTTATGGTTTTGAATGGTTTTTTTTTAGGTAAATATTTACCCCATAAATATTTTTATTCAACCACTATTTAAGAGATATTATTATATATTTTTCATTTCATTTGCATAATACAGTAGTTTAATCCATGATCTAGAAAAAGTGCCATGGCACATTTTCATAAAATCTTGATTTGGAATTTTGGCTCTACTATAAATAGGCTTTAAGAACTATATTAATAACTATTCTCTGCCATCTAAAGTGATTTGTAATAAGTTACTTAAAATGAAAGTTTATTTCAAGTCAAGTCAAGTCAAGTCAAGTCAAACATCAAGTGATGATCCATGTCTTCCAATTTTTTGGTTCTGGCCTTAATGTCCACCCTGGTCACTAACTCGAACATATTTATATAGCATAATATTTATTGTCTGTGTGGACTCAACCATATTAGCTGAAATTTGGAGGTGTGATGATAAAAATAAATGTTATAATTGGAACTCAATTTCAGATTCGTGAACTGGTTTTCATACCACTTGAGTAACTTCCAATACCGCTGGTCCTGGGAGGATTGGGAGGGTTGTACTCAACTGGATGTTGATCACCCCAAACCTAGGTTCATTAGAGAAGTGCTTGGAAAATGTCTAAGGTACCTATTTGACTTGTTGCTAATGAATTCTTTTACATATTCAATAAGTGATTTGTAGAAAGTTATAATTATTCAATTAATATTGGCCTGATTAGCTTAAGACTAGGATATAGTAATACCTAGAATTTGTTTAAAAATGTTTGAAATTTTTTTAAAAAACTGTCAAGCTCTGCGTTTGAATTATACCCTTAAATGCACATTTTGAAGCATTTTTAAATCCAGCATATTAATTAGACACTTCTGTACCCAGTTCTAAAGTAATTCTGTTATTAATAGTCTCTCTGCTTTCCAGATTAGCATATCACCAGAGAATCAAAGATATCACACCTGAAGCCTTCGCGTCGTTAGTGCCTCTCAAACCGGAACCTATCTACAAATACTCCATGGAGGGTGCAGGTAAGAATCAATCCATCTTTGTGTCTTTGGGGCCTTTAAGATTTCAAACATAAACTATTGGGCGGTACCCGGTCAACAGAGTCTACAACAATATCCTCACTACTGAAGCACAGAATGTGTTGTAAATAATGAAAGAACCAGTAAAAATATTTATTTATTACAAATACTCGTATGTCTCTTATTCTAAACTTATCTAGATAAAAGAAATATTTACACATCGGTAACAATCGAGGGTAGGTACAGTGTACATTGAGCTTTCATCTTTCTCTGTATAAATGCCTCTTTCGTGATTTGTATCGTGATTTCATTGTGACTGTGATTTCCTTAGTGCGAGAGCCTAGACGTAAAACTATAGATTGAGTATTATAACAACCTCACTTGCACGTAATTTAGGTATAACCCGCGCCAATAAGGAAAGCCTCATTAATGGCATCCGCTTGCATGCATCTCTCATACACTGTGGTGCATTGTCTATAACATCTATATTTTCGTTTCATGCAATGGCACCGACATTTTTGTTCATTGGCGCGGGTTATAGGGAATTCCACTCTATTCCATGGCCATTAATTCTAAGAAACTGTAAGGGCGGTCACGGTAGTCTTCGTAGCTGACGTCAGCGTGCCTTTGACTCCTACTCTCTTCTTCATTATTAAACGGCGAGTAGTCACTCTCTTCACTCTCCTCTTCATCATACTGATCGTAGTTAGTTTCACTTTTTTTACTTTCCAACGAGTCTAGGAAATCCTCTAGATCGTCGTCGATTTGTGCTAATCGTTCTCGATTCTCACTCCCTTCTGCCACTGGTTCTTTAGTTTTGTTGTCATGCGAAAGGCCTGCTACTGTAAAACCACCAAAGATCTGATCGAAGATATCAGCTTCTGTTGTTGCTTGCACTGTTGTAGTATTTATTTCTGATACCTCGACTGAATCATCATACGAAAATGGATCCTCAGTTGTCGTCAGGTTCATGTGTTTCTTCTTTTTACATTTTGTTTTGTTTTTAACAGTCGCGTACGGTGTTGTTACTATAGTTTCAGTTTCTTGGTTTTCGTTAATTTCATTATTCTTTTCAATAGGCACTTTTTCAGTACTGAATATAAATTCTTTGTGGTCTTTTGATTCTTCGTCGTCTTGATTATCGCTTTCATCCGAATCTGCTGCATCCGTCTCTTCCGTTCCAATCGGATAGTCTGAATCATCATTTTGTTGTTCAGAAGGCTGAGATGGTTCTGGCGTTACAGGGATTACTTCTAGTAACATTTCAGTTGTGCTGCTTATTTCGATTGCATTTGAATTGTAAGCGAGATCTATGTGCTCTACTTTGTGAGGATTTTCATCGACGTTTGTCGGTGTTGATGAAACATAACCTTGAAAGTTTGACCCTTTTCTTCTCTGCTGGTATTTACCGCTGGACTGTCTCGTTTTATTACTCTCCGCAACTGGCATACTCCATTTGTCGTGGTTAACAGACGTGCCTTTTTGCATCAATGTCGATATCCGGAACCTATTCATGCTCTTTGGTTGTGTTGTAGCAGCTGGCGGTTCCGTTTCAGGGGTAGGACTTGGTGTTGTTGTAGTCAGTTTCGTTGTAATCATTTTAGTAGTGGTTGAAAAAAGTCGAGATGTAGTTATAGGCCTGGCAGTCGTAGTAGTTGTGGTTGCGTTTGTAACCCTTATACTGATAGCAGTGGTCGTGGTATCATTATTTATTTTTGACTTTGGTTGCCAACTTTGTTTAGTAGTTCCTGAAGCTGCTGAACTAGCTTGCGGAGTCAAATCTTGCGTAGGTCTTTTCGACCGAGGTTTCTCTGTGGTCGTTGTTGTTGAAGTCGTAGTAGTAGTAGTAGAGGTACGTTTATGCTTCTTCAGCTTTGATGGTTTCGTAAATTTAGGAGGTGGCCTTGTTCGTTTTTTCGGACTAGGTGTTGTCGTCGTTTTCTCTTGTTCTTTTACTTCAGTTGTGGTGGCTAAGGAAACTGTTGTTGTTGGCTCAGTTTCGGTGGTAGTCTGTGGCTCAAACGGTGTGGTTGTTTCAGTAGTATTTTTTGCTTCATGCGAGACCATTGGTGTGGTTTTCACAAATGCGCTCAAAAGATTATTGGCCCAATTCATTGAGTCACTTTCTTCGATAGACTGGCTCTGTGCAGTGATTATATCGGGTGTGCTCGTAGTTGTTCGTTGCGATTTTATGAGTTCGTGTTTTTTCGGAGGTTTCGATTTATTAAGGTTCTTATGGTGAACGTGTTTATGCTTGATACTCCCAGCTTTATCGCTTGTCTCAGAAGAGCCGGTAGTGTTTCCTGCGTAGTTGACTGCCATGGGCCTAAACGCGTCAGAGAGAGGATCTGGATCTGAGTATAGTTGGACGTCGACTACTTGCGGACTCGGCCGGAAGTCTACCGGCCTGGTTTTCGCAGGTTTTGAATGTGGATGATGATTTTGATGGTGGTACTTCAGTGGTGGCATCGGCTTGAAGGGCTTTTTGTCCATGGTGACGAACACTCCAGGTGGGGCGTTAAACACTGGAGGCCGGACATGTTCTGGGAAATAGCTGATTTTCGTTGGTGGCGGTGGCCTGTGAAGTGGAGGTTTGGGATAAGACTTGAACACCGTCACTATCTCTGGTTCTTTAGTTGTTATTTCAGATACATTTAGCTTATTGGTTACTTCCATAGTTATATTAAGCGGCTGAATAAGAGGTGTTGGTAATATGACCGGTCTCGTAGTTTTGACTACGTTGGATGGTTGATATCTGTAGTCCGGTTGAGAAGGGTACTGGTTCTTTATCTTCGCATCTGGTTCTCTGTAATGATGCTGATTCTGCTGAGTATATTGTACAGGAGGTTGCACTTTAGACTTAACGTCATAGCGGTACTTGGTTTGTAGAGGCGGATATGGATTCTTTGCTTTTACGTCATCTAGATAATGTTGAACTTGCTGAGAGAAAGGTATTTCAGTTTTGTCAGAATCTACATATTGAGGTTGGATTTGAGGGTATGGTGTCTTTATTTTATCGGAATCAATGTTTATAGGTTGTGTTTGAAGATATGGATTCTTTGAATCTTTTAAATTCTTTTCTGAACCGATGTACTGAGGTTGAATTTGTGGTGTTATTGGAGACTTCGTTTTCCCATCAGAATTAGGATAGTTAAATTGTACCTGTGGAGGAGCGAATTGAATTGTTAATTTATCTGACTCTGTGTAATGATGTTCGGCTTGAGAGACAGATGGAGGCGGTCCAAGTGGTGGTCTTGAATACTTGTACGTCATTGGCTTGTAAGGATACGGGTTCAGCTTTTTCTGTTGATGTTGTTCAGTCTGAGCACCTGTATATCCTAGTTTTGAATGTTGTGGCACAGGGTAGCCTTTTTGAACATACGGATTTGGCTTATGTCGAGGGGGCCCTTCATCTTCGTCTGATGAAAACAGCGACAGAAAGAATCTATCCAAACCTTGGGGTTGATGAGTCTTACGGGTCTGATAATTTTGAGTTGGGACGATGTTTTTATGTAACCATACGGCCCTTTGCGGTCTTGGCGCGTACGCTGCAGGCGGTTTGGAGTACTGTTGTTGCTCCACAGGAGAGCCCTCTCGAACTGTAAAGGTCCTGACGGGGTTATCGTATGCCTTTTTATGTTTCTTCGGAGGCTGCGAATTCACTGCGAATGTCAGCTCGTAGTGGTATTTTCCCGGAGTTGTTTCCGCGTCTCTCTGTCTCACGCGCTTCACCGACCAAAACGCTTTGACACCATCCATACATTTTTCATCATTACACTTATCTTTCGAGCTTTTGTCTTCAGTGAAGCGGTACCCGCTTTTCTCTTCCAACAACCGACCTTTCGACATGATAGTGATGTCGCCTAGTATAGATGGGTCCTCGATGAGTCTGTCGAAAGGTGCAGTCTTGATCTTCTCCCATAAGTTATGATCATCGATTTCTTTAGACGCATGCAGTTCGACCTTACTATCTGGAGAAATAACACTGCCTTTAGCTATGAGTTGGTCTATTTTGTCCCTGACTAGAGTAAGGTATACGCTGTGTCGCAAAGCGTCTTCCCAGTAGTGCGCTGGAACCGCGGCGATGGATGCAGGAATGTCAGTAGCTATGACCTCCTGAAGTGTTCCCGCAGGTTCATCCTTTTTCTGCCCGTGCCATTCGTTGAGCGGAATCGGGGTTGGCTTGAAGTCCTCATTGGTGGTAGCCCCTCCTTCCTTGTGAACCTGTAATCACAAATTATGTATTTATCCATAGAGTGTTACTGTATCTGGTTAGAAGGATGGATGGAAGGATGGGTACGCGATTGAATTGCAGGTATTTGAGACATGAAATGTCGCTTATTTTTATAGTTAAAACAGGCAGTACTTTGTTTGTCCTATCAGGAGAAATAAAATCTACCAGTTCCGTCAATTGTTCACATAAAATAACATTATTATCACTTGACTGTGTAGTGGATAAAAAAATGTGGATATGAATGCGTTTGAAAGTAAAATGGTGGTAGCGGGAAAGTGGCGGTAGCGTGCGAGCCTCGCGTGCGGCCAGCCAGCCCCTGTGAGTTTCCAATCGAATAATTTCAATATTGTCCGGCACAGTACGGCCATACTGTTTTCCCAAAAGATATTTGAAATATATTTGGGCAGCGAAGCGAAGACATTAGAACATATATCTAGCAAAGTAGTATGTCCACTTTTTTGAGCAGATAATGCGTTGCAATAAGAGTTGTTACGATTAATATGGCAATATTTAGCTTTCACTGTACTGCGTTTACAAATCATAACAGTTCAATCAATCATTCACTTCACATGATCTTATGTTTGTCCTATTGAAATTTTAAAATCAACCTTTTGATTACTTTTTAGCAATCTCTTTGTATTTCAATACAATAACATGGGTTTGTTATCGCCAGCATCGTGGTCTAGACCCACTTGCGCGTATACCGTGGCATCTATCGTATGTAATATCTCGTAAGATTCTCTAACAATAGATTGCTTATCGAAATGCAGAGAAAAGTTGAACTGTTAGCTTGTTACCGCGTTATTTGTTTCATTGATTTTGACTCGCAGCTCAGTCAATACTAGCTCTGCCTTCTGAGCTGGTTATGGGTTAGGTCCATGACATTTGTTTGATGAACATAGACGATTGTTTTGTGTGTACTCGTATTTTATTGCTCATCTTCTTCTTCTTCTTCTTTCGTGTTAATTTTCTCTCATAAAAATTAAATTTGGCTCGATCAAAATGTTGCTGTTGCCGCTATAGCGGCGTCCGAGGCGGTGTTGAGGTCAGCTCTTGTGCAGGAGGAGGGGCAAGTAGGGCAATCAAGTACATGAGACATAGTTTGGAAGGGAGCACCACAGTCGCACTGTACACACTAAAATGTCCACCTACATTTAATTCATTATTCCGGACTGTGATTTGATGTGACATTTGACATTTCAAAAATGTTTTATTATGATATTAAAAAAGCTTATTAGATAGCTTTGTAGTTTTTTTTATATTAATTTATAATTCTTAAAATTATACTCTAATATTATTACAATCTAGCCAAGTAGCCAATTGTGGCAATTCGGTTGGCACCAACCTACGAGTAATTTAACTATGGCTTATTTTTATAACGTAAACTATGCCTAAGAAGGTGTCCAATAGCACTTTCCTTACTGTCTCTTGTTAAGAGGAGGACACGTTCTTGTGCTCCATGTAATAAATGTTTTGTAATGGTTATTTGAAGCTAAAAGTTCAGAAAAATAATAAACTCATTATTTCTTAATAGTTCATATTTATATAAACTACAATACAATCAACTGAATCTCTTACAAAAGCAATAATTCAGCATTTTCCCAGGCTTTGTAATATGTAAATGATATACGTACCGGTGTTACCCATTCATTTATAAATGCTACATTCTTTCATACGTTCTCTACGCAAGATCGGTCACACAGTAGCGCTTTCCGAGTGGTAAATACCAGACTCTAAATCACGTAAATTTTGTGCGGTATGAACATGGTTCGGTTTAGTCTAATTAGAGATTCGATGAAGAACTAAGGCCGTGGATGTTTGTAAAGAATAAACTTATTGCAAAAATTAAGTGTACGGGTACATAATGCTTAATAAATTATATATAAACTAGCTGTTTCCCGCGGCTTTGCCCACGTGGTAGATAAAAAGCATAATCGCGATTTTCGCGGTTTGCCATGATCCATGATCCCGAGTGAATTTTTTGAAAACCTTTCTTAGCGAGCACCTACGGCCCTAGAGGAAGCAGCATACCAAATATAATTTTATTCCGTTCGCTGGTTTCTGAGATTTCGTGATGAATGAGTGAGTGGTATTTGACAAATATATATAGTAGAAGAAGATTAGGTTATTTGAAACAATTTGTGATCATAATGCACTATGAAGTATAACAAACCTCCCGTGCTAGGTAACTGTTATGGCGAGGTAGCTCTCTCTTCCTTATACAAAACATTATTTAGTGAATACGTGTCATAAAGATTCAAAGAGTTCAGTCAAAATGTAGATGGATTGGGAATTCAGCAAGTAGCCGGGAAGACTGTAGGTTAACAAAGGCTGCGCGTGGGTTTTAAATGCTTTTCGAGCTGTTACACTTGGTTTAGATAATGCTTATAGAGTTACGCATTCGCATGCGTTCGCGCTTTAGTCATAGTTTCCTATTTATTACGTTGCATCGCTCTACTTGTTTATTTTTCATGGGAAAATCTCATCGTTCTAAAGGTGAATGAGGTAAGGTCGTTGCTTGATGTGTTGATTGTTATTTTATTGTCTTTTTGAACATTAAAATTATAGAATTCAATAAAATTGTAATACGGTGTTGGTTATACGGTATAATATACACATAAAGCTTATTTGAGCTTTCATCAAACTTAAAAAACTATGTTTAGAGACACCTCTTAAATTATGTCAATAGTTAATTGCTGTTTATAATTACGTTTTAAAAACTAAAAAGAAAACCGACTTCATTGAATGAAATTTGAGGCTATAATACATTTTAAGTGGAAAGTAGATGTATTTTGTATAAATATAATATGGGTAGGCCAAATAAACGCACCGCTCCAATGAGACGAGGTTTCGAATACACGAAAACATCATCGATGTGTACAATTTTTAGATTTTCGTTGATTTTTCAGCTCGACCGATTTTGATAAAATTTAAATGGGACCACCTAAAGATTCCGACGAATTGAGAACCTCCTCCTTTTTGATGAAGAAAAAGGCTAAAAATAGTGTCATCCATTTATGTAGGATAGTGTCAAATAGTGACAGGGCGAATCATTAACAGTGTTCAGACTGTGTTCAAGTTAAGAAGCGTTTATAAGAAAATTTAATTTAAATAAACAAAAAACTTATTGTACTCACTAAAATGTTCCACTTCATTTATCTGGTAAAATAATTATCTATATTTTAAAATATTTGTTTTAGGATCCTATCTAAACCTAAAGTTATCTGATCACAATGCACAATGTCTAATTAAACAAAAAAATCAACATTAAATTTAATGATACGTCTATGAAAATTTAACAAAACGAAACAAATAAAACTCACTATAAACGCGAAGAAAACGCACAGCAATGCGGATCTCATCGTTAGCACAGACACGCCACTGCAAGTTTGCCACTCTACTATTTGTTCAACGCGTGCTGCGTCCACATCGCGTGATGCTGACTGGCGATCGGACTTACAGCGGATTCCACCCCTCTGTTCCGAGCTCTTGATGTTTAGGTGGGTTCAGGTAGAACGGTTGTAGAATGGCTAGATGGCTACCCTGAAAATATCTTTATTACTAAATAAATAAAAAATATCGGCCTTTATCACTTTCAAAACTTTCTACTATACAATCTTTACTGCACATTTTGATAAACACTGGGTTTGTTCACGTATTACACGTACACACACTCGTGTTTATTAAAAGTATGCCTTATTTTTAATCGCCTCGCAACTTAAACATCGCCTAAACACTGTTTAAGATTTTCTCTATGTGCGACCTCTGTGGCGCAGTGGACTATGGTCCGGCTGAGACGCAGAAAGTTGCGGTTTCGATTCTCGCCGCGGCTCAAATGTTTGTATGATCTGCAAGTATTTGTCTCGGGTCTGGGTGTTTATATGTATAATATGTATATAATACATAGTTGAAAAAAAAATTATGTAAGTATAATATCAGTCACGTGGTTCCCATAACCAAACTCTGCTTACTTTGGGGCCAGATGGTTTTGGTGACATGTCTGACATTATTATTATGTCAGTATTGTCACTATCTTACAAAAAGGGATGGCACTATTTTAAACAGTAATTACGTTTTGACAGAAGTTAGGAGACGTATTTAAGTAGAGTTATTTTCGCACGCATGGTACCTACATAAAAAGTAGCCTATGTCCTTCTCCAAGGTCCCATCTATCTCTTCACCAAAATTCATCGAAATCGGTTCAGCTGTTCAGGCGGTTTGGTCCACGTTCGTAACTAAGATGTCATAACTAGTCATCATTACATAGTATAAAACAAAGTCGCTTCCCGCTATCTGTCTGTCCCGTTGTATGCTTATGGCGGCTGTACACACTCGTCGAGAGCCTCTCGCCGAGAGCCTCGGCCGAGAGCACTCTCGTCGAGAGCATGCCTGTACACACTCGTTCTAACATTTGAACTGAAGACTTACGCGACAATGGACGTAGAAATTGCTGCTGCTATTTGTCTTTGTGCCGTGAGCACAATTATATTTATATTATATTTAATTATAAAAAATTATAATTTTTTAAACATTTACTATAAAAAGAAAATTCGTAAAACAGGTTCTGATTGATAGCACTCCAAAAAGTGTAATTCTCGTTCGTTAGACCACATAGTGAAACACGTCTGTTCATCAAATACTGGAAAGCAACTAAATGAACGAGTGTGTACATGCTCGCTCTCGTTTACCTCGCGAGAGCCAACGAGACCCTTTGACTCGGGCGCAAAAAACCGACAAGCCACCGAGAGCGACCGAGACGAGAACGAGAGAGCGAGACGAGACGAGAGCGCGCTGTACACACTCGCGTTCGGCCTGTCTCGGGGTGTCTCGACGAGTGTGTACAGCCGCCATTAGATTTTTAAAACTACGCAGCGGATTTTGATGCGTTTTTTTTTAATAGATAGTGATTCAAGAGGAAGGTTTATATGTTTAATACATACATAATATAGTAGAGAAACACTGATAATTTTAGAGGTTAGCGTATATGGGTTCAATGTATTAGAACTACTGAGCTACAGTAACGCGTGGCCGGGTTAGTTATATCAGGATTTTTTTTCACTGTTTTATAACCAGTTATTAAACAAGACTTTGTTCAGTGTACCAGGAGACCATAAATGACTAAGAGGCTCTCGTTATAAAAATGAAGAATATTATTATTATTGATATATTCTTGATATTACACCCATAGACACTCAGACCCGAGACAAATACTTGCAGATCATACAAATATTTGTCCCCTGGCGAGAATCAAAATGCCGAATAAATAAATAAATAAAGGGAAATTGTGCTATAAAATAAAAAATATAAATTAAATAAACCTAAAGAAATAACTTTGATACTACTGAACTTTGAAGTACTCCTGGGTCAGTATAACAGTTTTTATGCGTTTTTCAAAATAGTTAAAAAAAAAAAAGTAACACTGATATAAACAATACAAGTTCGATAACATGAAATAGGCCTTTTCCTGCTGTATATTTTTCAAACAGAATACAATTTTCATAAATCACTTGAAATTAAAGATTCAGCTGTTTCCTGCTTTAGTTATTTATGCTTGTTATGATGGTATTTGAAGATACATAAATACACGCGTTATTAATTTAATTTAATTCTAATCGCAAAAGTAAAACAATGCGTGGCTGGCCTATCAGCTCAGTTGGTAGTAGCTCTGCCTTCTGCACTGTAGGATGAGGGTTCTATTCCCTCCCAGGATAAACAATTCTGTGAAGAACATAGGTTTTTGTTCTGTGTCTGGGTGTTACAAAATATCATATTATGTATTTAAAAATATATAAGTATTCTATCAGTCATCTAGTCACCATATTACAAGCTATGCTTAGTTTGGGGCTAGGTGGTGTTGTGTGCAGCAATATTTATTTTATTTTTATTTTAATGTAGCTTGTTGCAAATTGAAAATAGAGTCCTGAACCGGAAACTTTCAGGTTACAACTAAAACTACTTTGAACGTGTAACATAACGTCATTTATAATTGTCAGATAATAACATAGATGTAATATTTTAATGACACTTAAAGAAAGTATGCATTTTCTGCTATATTACAGTTAGTTCACGCAATCACGTACTTGTTAGTTGTAATTGGACCATTAAATAAATATCAAATTTCCTAGTATATATGGGTAAAGATTAGTTACCCATTAGGACGGGTAGACGTCCAACATTGCTTTATTTCGTTGTTTGTTATTAATAATTACGTTTTAAAAATTAATTTCTTCATGGTTATAAAAAAATATCATCGATGTACCTGTACTACTTAGATATTTGTTGATTTTCTTAAAATTGCTCGTCCGATTTCGATAAAAATTAAATGGGACCCTTTGAAAAAAAAAAGAATTTTCCAAATAGGTTCAGGCGTATCTGTGATCATGCATTTAAAAAAAAAGATTCCAAAGAATTGAGAACCTCCTCCTTTTTTGAAGTCTGTTAAAAATAGCTTTTAACTTATCGATGGTTTTCCAGTATCTGAAGCAATCATGAACGACACTGCTTGTTACCGTCCACCGTTTCTTTGTGTATAACATGTTTTTCATTGTTATTGTTCAATATGTTCGATCAATATAATTTTTAACTATTACTAGCGACCCGCCCCGGCTTCGCACGGGTGCAATGCTGATACTAAGTATACTACAGAATGTCTTTATATACAACGTTATCTAAGATAATAACATAGACTAAGAGATAGACATATACCATTGCGGACTTTTGTGTAGACCTTTTTAAGGTGTACAATACTGTTGTACATTATTTTGATCTATCTCGTAGGGTTCAGCCAGCATTTGCAATGTAAGCGCAATGAGTTTATTTACGACACCACATTAGAAAACTCTAAAATTATCAGTGTTTCTCTACTATATTATGCATGTTTTATACATATAAACCTTCCTCTTGAATTACTCTATCTATTAAAAAAAACGCATCAAAATCCGTTGCATAGTTTTAGAGATCTAATCATACAACGGGACAGACAGACAGCAGGAGGCGACTTTGTTTTATACTATGTAATGATATTGAGCACTGAGGGCTGACTATGTGTTTTATTGTGGGTTTCTTAATCGAGGTGAACATTTCGATCGATTGCTCGTAATTAACTGATCTTATGCGAGCATCTTGATCGACAACATGGAATTCAATTTTCGTTAAAAGCAATTCGTCGAGTAAACCTAAATTTTATGTTGTCTATCGAGGTTTTCACCTTTATTGAGGAACTGTCAAAACACTTAAAACTCTTTTTACTGATGTAATTTAAAAGTGTAGTTATAGATAGCACCCACCTACGATCACAAGAAAAAATAAACATAATTTACACAAATGTACAGAGTAATATTCAATAATCTATAATAACATTATAAATTTGGAAGTGTCCGTCAGTTTTGTTTGTTACGTTATCGCGGCAAAACGTCTGAACGGATTTTAATAAATTACCTTTTTACGTTTAATTGTGAAAGGTATACAGAACAGATAATAAATAAATAAATATTGCCGGACATTTAACACAGCGTCACCTGGCCTCAAAGTAAGCAGAGCTTGTGTTATGGAAACCGCATGACTGATATACTACTTATAAGTATACAATTTTTTATAAATACATTTATATTAGAAAAGTACCCAGATTGAGACCCCGTCCCCCGCAACCTTCTGCGTCTCAGGCAGGCTTTCGCCCACTGCGCCACAGAGGTCGTCAAACATTAGAATATACATTATTATTTATAATATTAGTATGGATGGTGTTGATGGGTTGATGTTCGCGAGAACAAGTCACCAAATTAGAGATCAGAACAGATAAGCTTGCTTACCTTAATTTCTCGGCGTTTACTGAACAATGGCATAGGAAGCCACATTGCAAAGCGCAACAGGAAACAAACGCACGCAACACATCCTTATACTAACGAGTTTTAGATATATCATCACATTTAACCGTATTTCTTACCTTTGAACCGACTTCAAAAAAGGAGGAGGTCCTCAATTCGGTTGTACTTTTTGTTGTTATGTTTGATACCTCATAACTCCGTCATTTATGAACCGACTTGAAAAATATATTTTATGAGAAGTATACCCACTTAACGTTTGGTTCCATTTAAATATATAAAAAAACACCCCTAAGAGTGAAAATTCCCTATATTAACTCTTAGGGGTGTTTTTTTAGAGAGATTTTTTGGAGAGAATGATGTATTGGACTTAAAATTGAGTAATGTGATTATGAGGATTTATGAAATATAAATAAATTTTCCACATCTGGAAAAAAGCATCCCTAAGGATGGTAAAAGAGAAAGTTTTATTTAATGAAGTTTTTAAAAAGTATTCAAACGACAGAAATAATATTTCATGCGTCAAATACTCGAATCATCATCACTTCCTTCGACGAATACTTAACTTATCATAATTTACTTTGGCGAAAGCATGATACATCATCAGACTGGCCATTTAGCTCAGTTGGTAATAGCACGGCTTCTACGCTGTAAATTGTGTGTTTCCCTGCCGGGACAAACATTTGTATAATGAACATGTTTAAGTATAAAGAAATATAAGTGTGTTTTAAAAAATATATGTATTTTTTTAGGCTTCCGTACCTCGAAAGGAAAAAACGGAACCCTTATAGGACTTACACTTTGTTGTCCGTCCGTCCGTCTGTCTGTCAAGACCCTTTTTCTCAGGAACGCGTGGAGGTATCAAGCTGAAATTTATATCAAATACTCAGGTCTACTGTCTCTTAAAGCTGTGAAAAAATCAAACTTCTAAGCCAACGCAATCAAAAGATACAGCCGTTTATGCCGCAAATTTTCGACACTCGCTAGGGAATCAAAACCTACAGGGTACTTACCGTGAACTCAGAATTATGAAATTTGGTACGAAGCAACGTTTTATAGCACACATGAAGGAAAAATTGCGAAAACTGTAAATTTTTAGTTACATAATATACTAAAAATATTTTTAATAAGTTTACTTTCTTGCGATCTAGAAGAATATTTTGTTTTAATAAAAATACCAGAACTATGACTCGATTGTCGTGATGGGTGAACTTTTACTTATATATTTACAGGTTTGTACGGAACCCTCGGTGCGCGAGTCCGACTCGCACTTGGCCGGTTTTTTGTTTTTTCAGTTCTCTGTTTATCATAGTACAAGCTATGCTTAGTTTGGGGTTAGATGGTATTGTGTGGATTGTCCACCAATATTTATTGACCGAGCGAAGCGAGCGTCTCCGTTTCAGCTTAGGCGAAAATGTTTTCGTCTGTCTGTCTGTCTGTCCAGATGTTCTCCTCTACAGGTCGCATTTCTCAACCGATTCTCATGAAATTTTGAGCAGGTTCTATGATTTTATAGAATTTTATTGTCGATTCAGTTTTTGGAAATAAAAAAAAGTACCTAAGTAAACGTAACAGTTATATTCAGTCATTTCGAAAAATGTTCGCTAAGCTTACAGCTCACAGAGCCACAAGTATATTTTTAATTACATACTTATCATACTTTATATAACACCCAGACACAGAACAAATACCTATGTTCACCACACAAATGATTATCCTGGGAATCGAACCCTCAACCTACAGCGCAGAAGGCAGAGCTACTACAAACTGAGCTGACATGCCAGTCAATTTATTTATTTCCTTAATCTAAACTAATTTAATTTAAAAATAACTTATTCCTTTCGCTACATACTGAACAAATAACATAAGTACATTAATAGGTAAACATTTAAAACAGTGTTGTCTCTTGGCTTCCGCTGAAAAACAGTTTTCTTCAACGCAGAATTCCGAGTGAAATTGCACATTGGCGTGCGTACTTTCCATCTCGTGGACGTTCGCGGTTTTTTACGCGCACTCCTACCACCTTACATGGAACGCTTATTGTCGTGTTATATTTGAGGATAAGAGACAGAAGGTTTATTCTATATAATGTCCTTCTTCTTCTAATCGTGTCACTAGTTATTTCTAACTAGTGTGGTGAAAGGATTAAAGTGCGCCTCAGAGGCTCCTTTCGTGCACTATTCTTTATGTTAATGACACACTCTCTAAAGAGTTTTTGAAGTGATAACTTCTTATGGGAGGGTAAGCCGCTTCATTACGTAACGCGTTACGGTGCCAGTCTGTTTGGCTTCCCTTTCTCTCACGCATATGGCAGCGGTAGACACGCTCCTCCATCCTCCACTCTAACCCACAGCGCTAGTTAGGTTAGTTTAAGTTATCACTTCTGTCGGGCGTCCCGAGACGCACACATTTTTTTTTATTCCATTGCCATCTCTATTCATTAACACTGAAATGACCAGGACAGAACATACTTACACTAGCTTATAATGTGATTACAGAATAGAGGCTATATCAATAACATATCATAACTATTGTTACGCGAGCGAGGGTGTAGAATTGGAAGGAAACACTCTTTCAAATTGACGAGCTCTGTGGTGGAGTGGGCCAAGGCCTGGCTGAGACGCAGAAAGTTGCGGGTTCGATTCTCGCCGCGGGTCAGTTAAAGTGTGAACTGAAGTCTGAAGTGTTTCTATGTATAATATGCATGAATTTACAAAAAATATATATTTATATTATATATAAGTAGTATATCAGTCATGTGGTTAACCTGATTGACAAATGTTAGTAACAAGGATAAAGAAAAGTATGTGCTTTTGAAAAAAAATATGCCGGACATTTTACAAAGCAACATCTAGTAGCCCCAAAGTAAGAAGAGCTTATGTTATGATGATAATACTATTATAGTATAGTATAATATGATACTATTTGTATAAATATACATATTATACATAGAAACACCCAAACCCGAGACAAATACTTGCAGATCATACAAACATTTGTCCCGCAGCGGGACCCGCAACCTTCTACGTATAAATGTAGTCTAACCCGTGAATAGCATATAGGCTACTTTATGTAGGTATTACGCGTGCGAAGCCACGGACTGAAGCTAGTACAGTTTAATACAGCTAAAAGTACAGGTATTATTATTATTATAAATATATATTAAATATATATATATGTATTTATCGCGTTTATTTACCTATTTTTCCCGACGTTTCGACAGGTTTACACTCTGTCGTGGTCACGGGATGACTGACCACGTCATTCCGTGACCACGACAGAGTGTGTATATTTATAATAATGAGTTCTGATCAGGTATTATTATATAAACCCCTCGGACTTAGAGCAGCAAAAATCTTAATCGTCTGATTCCCAAAAGTCTTGTAAGTTATCACTAATTGGCTCCCCAACTAACAGTACTTCATTACTGTCAGCGTGACCAACGTATACAATGCCCAGCATTTTAAACTGTATACAAGTGACAATTAAACCTATATTGCTTCAAAAGTTCCGTTCTGATTTATTGAATTCTACTATTCATTCCTGCATTTCCAAATAAGACGAATTAATTTACATCGCGTAGTTATTGACATGAGATTGTATTAACATGCATGGACAAATGGAAATCCGCTTTCCATCTTTATTTCAATGTTATTAACATACATGAATCAGGAATAAAAACTTCAATATTTTAAACACCGGTATACAAAAAGAGCAGATCTTTGCATTAAAACCTTTTTACTCAAAACCTTTTACTTTTTAGAGTAAAAAGGTTTTTATTAAGTTTAACAGTCGGCGAATATGCTACCTGCTGATGAGACCAGTAGGGCGATTATGGAACTCTTGATACAATCAATGTTTATCAGTTTCGATTAGCAATCGGCATCAATTACACTGTAAGTATCAATTTCGATTAGCAATAGGCATTATGTCAATCAATCATATACGATGTATTTAAATGCTTAGTACGCTAAACACGGTTCCTACCACAATTGTATTTAGTAAATTGGTCGAGTTATAGTTTGACACCAACTTCACATTGTAACTAGCGATAGAAGCCGATAGAAATCGCAGGGATCCGTAATACCAATTCATCAATAGTAACTGAAAGCTATTAGTATCAATGTTTTGATAGTATGAAAGATCCATAATCGCCCCACAGATAATAAGGTCGTTTAACTAAGTATAGGCAATCTACAAAACCTTTCTAGAAGTCTTGGCAATATTCCTTACCTCAATCTGCTAGTTTAGTAAACTTTAAGTCTGAACGGCAGGCAAATTAGAATTTGTGCAATCACTTCGGTATTGTTCTGCCGAGTGCCGTATCTCTGTCGGAATCTGCCGAGTGCCGTATCTCGCTCGGAATCTGCCACGATTGCTACAATTAACACTTCTTACTCCATTACGCGTCCCCACTTCTATTGTCTGCATTACTTAGGAGAACTGCTCAAGTTTTTCATGCTTTTAAAGTATGCAACTGTTGCGTTTTTACTGACAGTTTAATATAGGTAAGCCTAAGACGGGTTATTTACAATGATTTGTGAGTTTTAGTTGATGCTTGATATTTCTGAAACCACAGTTAAGGATACACTAGTCTGCGTTTATGTTAATGTTTATTATTATATGTTTTGAGTACATTATATGTAAATAAATATAAATATCGATGGACAATGCGCACGACACCATCTAGTCCCAAATGAGCATAGCTTGTACTATGGGAACCAGACGACTGATACAATATATTGAAGTGAAAACTTCTTTTAGCGCGGTACGCATATTTTTAGATGAGGTAAAACGATTTGTTCCACATTCGCTCCGCAGAGTTTTGCCCCACTTGTAAAATTCCAGATTCGCCCCACATTATATTCCTTGTTCGCCCCGAAAATATTGTTTTCTTTATTTTAATAATATTTTTCCACGTTTGCCCCATTTTGTGTTCCTGTTTGGCCTCGCATGTTTTTGTAATACATTTAAGTACAGTCAGAATATAAAATGCTTGAAGCATTGAAACATTTTAATGGTAAACCACGTAAATAATACTTTGTTATTGAATTTTTAAACTTGCTTTACAACTCAGCAGGTAAATAATACAAACTCTGCGAACAAAAGGTTGGGACATGTGCTATCTCTTGTTTCAAACAGGCTTAGTGACCTAGACCAGTACCAAACCAGTTATCTACTGTAAGGAAGAATTGCAACTTTCTAGATTTTTTTTTTATTCTGGACATTTTAAACAACATCATCTGGCCCCAAAATAAGCAGACCTTGTGTTACGGGTACCACACGACTGATATACTACTTATATAGGTTTTTTTTGTAAATACATACCTACGTATTATACATAGAAACACCCAAACCCGAGACAAATACTTGCAAATACAAATACTAGTCAAATGATAATAGATTATAAATGAGAGTGTCGTAGTGAACTAAAGTTGTGTTTTTTTTCGTGTTAGTTTGTGAAAATGCCTAAAGTTGTTATTATGTTATCTTTGGTGTCAGTATAATCTTAAAAAAAAGTTATTCAACTTTACATAGAGTTTATTTGTTTTTCTTGTTTCTAAAGAAGTTCTTGCTAGTATATTTATTAAATGATATTGTTTGATTAGGTCCCCCGTATGTTGTATCAGTTGTGTATTAAATATAACTCAAAACATGAGACATAATTTTTACTAATTTTATGACATCAACAAACACAAACTTACTTCATTGTGAAAGTCAATTAGTATTTATTTATTTTTAACTATAACATGACAGAAATAGGTTTTTTGGTTAAGTGTTCTTTTTGTGTGTTATTTAAAAACTGAAAGTTGTTAAAATTATAAAACCCATAAAATTTAAATTTCAGTTTTCCATCTGTGTAACTATGTTAGAACCAGACACAACCACTGCGCTATCGTCATCACAGAAACATTGAACATACGTAGAGTCAAAAAGAGTTGAGCTGATTCTGCTGTAGGTACTCGGGATTTGTACACACAAAAAAATAATATTTAAAAATATTACAATATCATGGAGGTGTATTAACAGAAAGTGCAAATTGTAAATGTTCACTGACGCAAATGATCATCTAATAAAATTATCACAACATAGTATTTGTAGGCAAGCATCTTACATCACATCTGCATATGCAGAAGGTAAACTGATTTTATTGATTTACAATTAAAGCATAATAGGACTAAAAACAAAGCACAGATTTAGTTGTGAACTCTGCCCGAATTTTCAAAAATCAAATCAAGTATTTATAATTCATAAAACAAAGCTATATTTAAAAAAATCATTCACAAAAGCGTCTGATGTTGAAGTACAGAAATACTTTAAGAAGTTCCTAATTTTTTATCATGGAAAATAAAAATCAAAATATAGGGTTTCGCTAATAATCTAGAAATGAAAGATATACAGCATTATCTAGGTGACGAGACATTCTAAACTGTTGCATTTAAACAGTTATATGTGATTTATAGCGACCTCAAAAGTACAGAAAACAGAATTCAAATACATAATACCATTGTTTTATATCAAGTTGATGAATAAAAAGAAATTATAAATATTGATCTATTTGTTTTATTTCTCAACTCTACTTTGCTTTTACTTTGGTACCTTTTGTAATGTGGGGCGAATCCAGAAATATTTTTGACATGGGGCAAAAGCAGAATTGTATGGAATGTGGGGCGAATGTGGATCAAATCGGTAAAACCTTTGGATTCGCGGAACCGTTACCGTCTGGGGGGAGACGCAGCCGGCTGCCGCGCTCGCCCCATTTGATTATAAACCTTAATTCACATGTTTACAGTCTACTTTTGTATGGAGAAGTTTACTGAGTTAGGTTCTTTGATATATTATCTACATTCTGAACAAAAAATATTGCATCATCTGTGTTCGTTCAGTATTTGATTGGCAGTCGCCATAATTACTGATTTTGAAGTGATTTATTACTAAACTCGAACGCGCCAAAATAAGTTTTCACTTCTGTCGGCACTCCCGGATGCAACCCGATTTTTTTAAAATACATACGTATAATACCATATTATAACACCCAGAACAAACATCTATGTTAATCACACAAATGTTTATCCTGGGAGGGAATCGAACCCTCAACCTACAGCGCAGAAGGCAGAGCTACTACCAACTGAGCTGAGAGGCCAGTCATTTGTAGTGTATATACGAGTATATACCAGTATATACCAGTATATACCAGTATTGGTTTAGTTTACACTGTAAGTATGTAATAACCGAACCGACACCGGCATGTACTGATTCGTCTTTCCTGCGGGTCCTGTCGGCAAGGTCGAGAGCTTACATTAAGGCTTACTTAAGTTCACGAAAGGAGCCTCTGAGGCGCACTTTAATACCTTCACCACACTAGTTAGAAATAACTAGTGACACGATAAGAAGTATGTAATAATTATACACTACACCCACATGCCCCTTCTCTGTTTATTTATAGTCCAGTCCATCCAAAGGTTGCCTGGTAGGTATCCCTATTAGCGATAAGACCGCTCATTGTATTGCAGTTAATAGTAAAGTTATTGTAATATTTGGTGTGGTAGTCTATAATGAGTTATCTATAGATATATATCTATCATGCAGGCAAAGCCCTGGTACCAATTGGTAGTTTCATAAATCCTACAAAACGTCAATTTAAAGAGAAATTCGTTAATAGTGTAGTTAGCTGAGTTTTCTGTATCAATTAAATAAATCCACTTTAAGTTAACGGTTTCACTGTAAATTTGTCTGTGGTTTTCCTATCAAAATATTTATATCTTTGCCTGTATCCACAGCATCTCTCCCTGGCACGGAATCAGCTCATCAGTTAGTGGTATGCGTGAGGAACAAGTGCACCCCCGAAGAAGCACTCAACGTGCTCCGCGAGCTTCCCAATCCCCTGAGGGAGGGGGAACAATCAGCGGCCGCGCAGGCAGCTCCACACAACCCCCTGAAGATAGATGTTTTTGTGCAGACACTCCTCAATTTGGGAAGCAAGAGCATATCGCATAGTTTTGCTGCTATTTCCAAGTTTCACTATGTGTTTAAGGTGGGTTTAACGTACTGTTTGTAACATGCCATATCTTCTGCTTCTTCTTAACTAGCTATTTCAAAAATTGGGCCTCAAAGGCTCCTTTTGAGCATTGATCCTTTTTTTTAGGTTCTACGACATGCTGGTTTCCTCACGATGTTTTCCGTCACTGTTTAAGAGTATGTAGTTGACGTCCTCTGTGGCGCAGTGGGTCCTTGACCCACCCTCGGCTGATACGCAGAAGGTTGCAGGTTCCATTCGGTTCCGCATTATTTATTTATTTTTTATAGCACAAGTGAACGCAAGCTCGGCTTGTATAATCAATGTTCGTCCTGGATGAGGATCTAATCTATATCCTGCAGAAGGCAGATCTACAGAGCGGTAAGCTCAGTGACATGGTATTAATCAGATTGAGCATGTTAATAAATAAATAATGTCGGACATTTCACAAAGCAACACCTAGCCCCAAAGTTAGCAGAGCTTGCGGTATGAGTACCATATGTGTAGATTTCCCACACGCTCGCACTATGTACATATCATTCAGCAAAATAATTCAGTTCACTTTCAGCTATGGATTCGGTTGGTTCTCATTTATTACGTATCATAACTATCAAGACCTGAGACAAATAATAATAAATAATACCGGACAGTTTACACAGCATCTGGCCCCAAAGTAAGCAGAGCTTGTGTTATGGGTACCATATGACTGATATACAAATTACATAACATTTTTGTACAAAATTATTAATTATACATAGAAACACCCAGACCCGAGACAAATAATAATAAATAATACCGGACAGTTTACACAGCATCTGGCCCCAAAGTAAGCAGAGCTTGTGTTATGGGTACCATATGACTGATATACAAATTACATAAAATTTTTGTACAAAATTATTAATTATACATAGAAACACCCAGACCCGAGACAAATAATAATAAATAATATGTACATATCATTCAGCAAAATAATTCAGTTCACTTTCAGCTATGGATTCGGGTGGTTCTCATTTATTACGTATCATAACTATCAAGACCTGAGACAAATAATAATAAATTATACCGGACAGTTTACACAGCATCTGGCCCCAAAGTAAGCAGAGCTTGTGTTATGGGTACCATATGACTGATATACAAATTACATAAAAATTTTGTACAAAATTATTAATTATACATAGAAACACCCAGACCCGAGACAAATAATAATAAATAATACCGAACAATTTACACAGCATCATCTGGCCCCAAAGTAAACAGAGCTTGTGTTATGGGTACCATATGACTGATATACAAATTACATAACATTTTTGTACAAAATTATTAATTATACATAGAAACACCCAGACCCGAGACAAATAATAATAAATAATACCGGACAGTTTACACAGCATCTGGCCCCAAAGTAAGCAGAGCTTGTGTTATGGGTACCATATGACTGATATACAAATTACATAAAATTTTTGTACAAAATTATTAATTATACATAGAAACACCCAGACCCGAGACAAATAATAATAAATAATACCGGACAGTTTACACAGCATCAGCTGGCCCCAAAGTAAGCAGAGCTTGTGTTATGAGTACCATATGACTGATATACAAATTACATAAAATTTTTGTACAAAATTATTAATTATACATAGAAACACCCAGACCCGAGACAAATAATAATAAATAATACCGGACAGTTTACACAGCATCAGCTGGCCCCAAAGTAAGCAGAGCTTGTGTTATGAGTACCATATGACTGATATACAAATTACATAAAATTTTTGTACAAAATTATTAATTATACATAGAAACACCCAGACCCGAGACAAATAATAATAAATAATACCGGACAGTTTACACAGCATCAGCTGGCCCCAAAGTAAGCAGAGCTTGTGTTATGAGTACCAAATGACTGATATACAAATTACATAAAAATTTTGTACAAAATTATTAATTATACATAAAAACACCCAGACCCGAGACAAATACCTACAGATCAAACATTTGTACCGCAGCGGAAATCGAACCCTCAGCCTTCTGCGCCTCAGACCTTGGCCCATTGCGCCACAGAGCGCTAATATTTCTCATGATTTAATTCCCAGATCCTAGCGGAGTCTGAAGAAGCACAGATTTGCATCCTCCGCAACGTGTGGGAACTTTGGCAGCGGCATCCTCAGATGGTGTGCGTGCTGGTAGATAAGATGCTGAAGACACAGATAGTGGAATGCAGTGCTGTGGCCAATTTTCTCTTCTCCAAGGAAATGGCGCCTTTCTTCACTCACGGATACCTCTGGGAGCTGTTACATCTTACTGTAGATAAGATGAACAAACACGTATCAAAGCTCAGTGAGTAACTAAATTCACTTGACATTGTAGTTAACTTTTTTTTGGAACCATGATTCTTATTCCTTACGGTAACGACTTGGCGGATAGGCGAAAAAAAGTGTAAGATTTTTCCGTCACGGATTTCCGTCACAACTCTTTCTTTAGTGTACTAAATCCGTACTTTTATCCATAGGGTGACACGAATGAATGAATTAAATGAATTGAATGATGTATGTAGGTACTTCATTAAAAAAAAAATATAAATTTTATTTTAATATACATATTTATAAGTGCTGTTACGTAAGTTGGAAGGTAAAGTATTATCTAACTAAATAAATAAATAATGCTAAACATTTCACACAGCGTCATCTGGCCCCAGAGTAAGCATTTATTGTAAATACTTACATATTATACATAGAAACAACCAAACCCGAAACAAATACTTGCAGACAAACATATGCCCTGCGGCGGGAATTGAACTCGCAACCTTCTGCCAGGCCTTGATCCCACTGCGCTACAGAGGTCGTCAAATATAATTGATGCCATGTTTGTCCCTCTATCCATACTATAATATTATACATGCGAAAGTGTCGTGTCTGTCTGTTTGTTACGTTTTCACGGCTAAACGGCTGAACGGATCTTGATAAAATTTGGTAAGAAGATGTATTGCATTTGGGGGAAAAACATAGGATGATACTTTTTATCTCAAAAAACATCCTTGAAGGGGGTAAAATAGGGGATTAAAGTTTGTTTGGGCAACTCTTCTTAAGTTAGGGATCCGAAAATTCATATACATATAGGCTTTTGGTAAGAAATAAGTGTTTCAACGTTTTTTGCAAAATCATCCCCGAAGAGCGTAAAATAGGGGATTAAACTTATGAGATGTTCTTTAGATGCACAGAATGCATTCCTTACAAAAATAAACATAGAGGTTCTAAGCATACGCGTACGAAGCCGCGGGTAACAGCTAGTCTTTTATAATTAGTTCGCGTTGAGTTTAAACATGTTCTGAATGTTAGTAAAGCTAATAGCTGATTATGAGATGATTATATCTGATATTCGGCGGGTTCGATTCCCACCGCGAGACAAATGTTTGTATGTTCTGCAAATATTTGTCTCGGTTGTTTCTAGGTATATATATGTATACATGTATTTACAGAAAAAAAAGTATATAAGTAGTATATCAGTCATGTGGTACCCATAACACAAGCTCTGCTTACTTTGGGGCTAGATGATGCTGTGTGAAATGTCCGGTATTATTATTATTATCATATTATTATTATTATTATGTATGTATGTATGTACAAAAAAAATAAGTAGTTATATCAGTCATGTGGTACCCATAGGGCTTGTTATCCGGATATCCGTCGATTTTCAAATCCGAATAGTGATAAATAAAATATCCGGATAATGCGTATAATAGGTAAAAGTAATCAAAAGTTACAATCTAAAGACGAAATGAATGCATCAAAACAAAAAAACTAATTTTACCTCTTTATATTATATGTAAATGTAATATCAGTAGTGCAGATTAAAATAAACTAGCATAAAGCGCATCACTAACATTGGAATCACTCAGCCTACGTGAACACACTGAGCCCTCCCCTGCACCGCAAGCACCACGAACATACATCTTGGAAAAAGGAATCTAAGGTGACAAATTATTTACTGTCCGAAGATTACACGGAAGTTAAGGTTTCAAAACTAGCAGCTCTAGATGGATTTTCATTAAGTGTATTTAGGACGTCAGAAACTCAGAACGTCAGAAAATGAAAAACCACTGCCACAGTCTCTACACACCATAAAAATGGATATATATCATGGAGAAGAAGAGAGAGCGATATCTACTCATTACCACTACACATACAGTGAGTTTTTATGGCGGCTCTACAATGGTATTAGGAGGAATAAGTTCGGATGCTCGTACGGAGTTGGTGATCGTCGACAATCGGCTAAACGCTACTCGTTAAATGTAAGTGATCCTCCAGGATCATGTTCTGCCCTATTCCGGGTTCATTGGGTACAAACAATTTTTAATAATGCGTGATAGTTAACGCATATCCCCACGTTGCGCGGTGCGCGGAGTACTTTTAAGTGGTTGAAATTTCTAGGTACACCCAATACCCAATAGAACACATTTGGGACATGCTCAAAAGAAAGATTAAGTCCGGTTCCAATCCGCCACTAACTCTCAACCAGCTTCAGCGCAAACCTCCCAAGCGGCTTGCGCTGAAGCGCGGACCTGACCGGAGCCATACCGCAGGTGCACGTCAAAAACATGATCCAGAGCATGCCTGACCGGATGCAGGCATGCATTAGAGCTAGAGGAGAAAGCACCCGGTATTTAAATGTATAAACAAAGAAAAAACGCTTGTTTTCTTTTTTCAGTTCGTTACGAATTTTTTTTATAAGATAAGATAATTTTAAGGCAGATGATTGTTATGTTTTGTGATCTCGTAAACGTATACTTTATAAAAAGTAGGTAGGCACATTTATATATTTTTTTTTTCGTTCCTAGTTTATTTCAATAATTATCAGAATTATCCGGAAAATCCGGATATCCGAATAGTACAGTTCACTATTATCCATATTATCCGAATACTAAAATGTGACGGATAATGCAAACCCATAACACAAGTTCTGCCTACTTTGGTGACCAGGTGACCAAAGTAGGCAGGTGACCAGGATGCTGTGTGAAGTGCCCAGCATTAGTTATTTATTTATTTATTTCTCAGGCGTTGAACTCCAAGATGCTAGAGAGGCGCTAGCCAGGGCCGACTCGAGCAGTTCAGACTCCGAGGACGAGAACAATAGCAAGAAGAAAAAGGATCAGGATAAACCTACTGAAGAGGTATTACATTAGTATTTTTAAACAATTTATATTGTACATTTAGAAAAAAAACGCGGTATATTCACGTATTATTTTGTCGATGGAGGCACCGATGTGCGAACTGTAAACTCTCAGGGTAATTCACGTACCGCGGAGCAAACTCACCCTGATGAAGATTCTCTGGATGAATCGAAACAGTGTTGGTGCCTCCATCGACTTGTTTTTTTAAATGTTTGTTGTTTGTTGTCTTGTTTTTTTTATAGTTCAACTCACGAAAGTTTTGAAAGTTAAATTCATATTGTTTTACCATGTTTTGTTATTATGTAATTAGGCAGTTAAAGTCCGGTGTGTTTAAAAATAAATAAATAATGCCGGACATTTCACACAACATCATCTGACCCTAAAGTAAGCAGAGCTTGTGTTATGGTTACCACATGACTACTACTTATATATATATTTGTAAATACATACATGTTATACATAGTAACACCAAGTCCCGAACACAAATACTTGCAGATCACACAAACATTTGTCTCGCAGAATTGAACCTGCAACCTTCTGCGTCAGCCGGACCTTGGCCTCAGTCACAGAGGTCGTCATTATTATTTAATAATTTCAGGCAGTCGAACGTATGGAGGAACGATTAGAAGCTGCTCACATGGATCAGAAGCGACTCTTCTTGATCGTGTTCCAGCGTTTCATAATGATCCTCTCAGAGCATCTGGTGCGATGCGATACGGACGCCAGAGAGGCTGAGACTCACTGGTACAACGCCACTGTGGGACGGCTGCGTCAAGTATTTCTCTGCGTGAGTATTGCTAAATGGTGCTACGTTTTGAAATTGAAGAAACTGACCTGGGCCTTTATTCTGTTAATTTACAACGGTTACCGTTTTATTATACGTCTACGTTGGTCACACGCAACGTGTGTGTTCTAACTTCTAGTATTGCATAAAAGTATAAGTATAAAAGGTTACGGTAACTACTCCATTATGTAAGCCGTATGCTTGTTTGACGGCTAAGTTCCGCCAGTTGGGCTCGATCCCTTACAGGGGAAATATTTGTGTGATGAACGTAGATCTTTGTTCTTTGTCTTTGTGTTATAAAGCTCCCAATGGAAACATTTGTGTGATGAACGTAGATCTTTGTTCTTTCTCTTTGTGTTATAAAGCTCCCAATGGAAACATTTGTGTGATGAACGTAGATCTTTGTTCTTTGTCTTTGTGTTATAAAGCTCCCAAAGGAAACATTTGTGTGATGAACATAGATCCTTGTTCTTTGTCTTTGAGTTATAAAGCTCCCAATGGAAACTTTTGTGTGATGAACATATATGTTTGTACTTTGTCGTTATGTTATAAAGCTCCCAGGGGAAACATTTGTGTGATGTACATTGATCTTAAGTATGTATGTCAGTAAGTATCTTAAGTATGTATTTAAGTAATATTTCAATCATCTGATGTCTATGGTACGAGGTGGTATAAGGTCTGCTTAGTTTCAGTCTCGATAATGCTGTGTGAATTGACCATTGATAAATAAATAATGCCGGACATTTCACACAGCATCATCTAGCCCCAAAGTAAGCAGCCCTTGTCTTATGGTTTATGACCACATGACTGATATAATACTGATTTGTTTTTCTTTTGTAAATACATACATACATACATACATAATATAAATGAAAACACTCAGACCTGAGACAAATACTCGCAGGTCACACAAATCATACAAACTTCTGCGTCTCAGCCGAGCCTTGGCCCAATGCGCCACAGAGATCGAAATATTTATTTTATTTATTCTGTTGCAGCATCATGAACAAGTCCAGAAATACAGCAGCACTCTGGAAACCCTTCTCTTCACTCAGGACCTGGACCCTCATATCCTGGACGTCTTCCACCAGTTCGTCGCGTTGACTGCCTAGCGTTTGGTTATACAATTGAGAATTCTTTATGATAGCATTAATGCTGTTAAAAATACTAACTTGCGTTACTTAAGAGTTGGTTGACATTGAGGAGCAGAAATATTCCTGCATCGGAAGATGCATTAGAGGTTTTATTATGTTTAAAACGTATTTTTTTGCTGTACACATATTACATATTTACATACGGCAAGGAAAGCTCAGGGTGCGTAAATTTGTTTCTAAAATGACACAAGGACGTTGTGCCTTTGATAATATATCCGAACACCACATATGTATATGTAACATTAACATTTTGATAAACACTGGTTTTACTCACGTTTTATTTTGACCAACACCGACACTGTTTCGAATCAGAATCAGAGAATCTTCGGGTGAGTCTGATCCGCGGTCCGTATGCTGTCGCGAGCGTTCACGATTCGCATGGAACGTGAGTAGAAAGTATTTTTCAAAATGTAAATGTACATTGAAATATGAAATTAACACTTGTTTGTAAGGATTAGCTCTGGTTCTGTTGTTTTGCAAGAATAGCTAAAATTTCCTAAAATACAAAACATATTGCTTGCATCAAAATCCAAATTAGAGTAACATCTTTTAATGGTGGTTCTAAGATAAATTGAAATTGGCATTTGATTCTTGAATGAATTATTTTTCCTAGGATTTTACGCAGTTTGAATTAACACTTCTGAAAAATAAATGTTACTTTTATTCAGTCTTTGGCATCAAAATATCACGTCTATCAGGTCTTTCGGATTTTAGGATATTTTAGCTAACGAAACTACAGAATCTGGACCATCAGATTACATAAGTGTGGTTTATATTGAATGTGCATTGTTATATCCTTGATAGTGTTATCCAAAGTTCTTTATTATGTGCACAATTCACTGCAATTCAATTGTTACCTCAAGTTTTCATCAAAGCATTATATTAGTGGATATAGGTTAGTCTCAGAAGCGAATATTTATTTAAGATTACGCTAAGACTGGGCGCTTCGGTAACTACGCTAGAAGTAGGTTAAAGAGCGCGTTATGAATTAAGATTAATTAGTAAATAAAATATGAATATTCCATAAAATCTTTTATTTAACGAATTAAATAAATCCTCTGTCAGACTTACAACTATGAGTACAGCTAGCGACACTTGATCCATATACAATTTGAAAGAACGCAGTAAATTCAATGATATTACTAATATTATAATTAACTAGTTGCTACCTGCGGCTTCGCACGTCCCCAAGATAAAAACAATATCTGTACCAAACATCAAAATTCGTTCAGCTGTTTAGCTGTGAATAGACAGACCGAAAGAGACAACTTTGAGTGTATAGTTCTAACTTTAGTTCATATTGGTGTACAATGCACACAACACCATCTAGCCCCAATCTAGATTACCTAGATCTGATTACAGATCTAGGTAATGACCTTGAATAGCACTCGTAGATATAGGTTACTATTTATGAAGTTAACATGCGAACGAAGCCACAGGCCACAGGTAGCCACAGGTAGTACAACATAAATCATAAACTTCACTTCAAGTACTGCAAAAGTTCTTCAACATCTTTCTTAGAGCCTAGATAGCAAGGTGCTCGTTCGTGGATGGATTTGGGAACGATGTCCAGGATTGGTATTTTGCCGTTTGACGCCACACCGCCTGCTTCAGTCACTATGAACGACATTGGGTTGCATTCGTAGAGTAGACGAAGCTGTAATCAAGTAGGTAAGTTTAACTCTTATCTATATTTAGGGTCAGTTTTTGTTTGTATGCGATAACCCAGCACAATGAGCTGGGTGGGGTCACGAGATAAACTTTGAGACGAGAAGAGAGTTTTGAATCAAACCTAATGACGGTCTTCAGCTCATGTGGTAACTCTCCCTTTTGCGCTGTAGGTTGAGGGTTCGATCATCAGGACAAACATTTGAGTGGTGATCATAGATTTGTGTATCTGGGTGTTATAGAGTATCATAAGCAGGTATGTACTTTTAGTATTCTATTAGTTATCAATAAAATATAATATATTAATGTATTAAATTACATTAATATTTATTATTTATGAACAGTATAATAGTCCCAAAAATAATATCTGGCAAAAAACTAGAAGATTATTTTGAATAGTCTGGAAGATATCGCCATATGCGATAAGACCGCCGTTTGCAGGACATATTACATTGTAGCCGCAGCATTAATTTTGCTTGTACGTACCTATAAGGTTATGTGCTCAGTAAAGTTCATTATTATATTATATTGGCATTCAAGCCACACTGGCAAACTGTGGCCCTGGAGCGCAAAGAGTGGACGTTAAAGGGAGAGACCTTTGCCCAGTAGTGGGACATTATGATTTGTTAAAAAACTCTATAACACCTAATACCCAACTACTTGTTAAATTTGAAGAAAACCACATTCTAAACACAATAGCTTTTCTATTGTTTCTGTCACGAAATCGCGACTTTTGTACTTAAAAGGTTTCTGATATTTTCAGAAAGACATTATTTCTTGATCAGTGCAGGAATGTCAGTTCTGTGGGAACATTAGAATCTAGTAAATACTTACTTTTCCATTCGGTGCAGATTTAGTAGCGGGATAAATAAATATGCCGCCATATTTGATAGTCCTATGCACGTCAGCCACCATGGAGCCGACATATCTGGCTCCGTATGCCTTCCCCTTCTTAGGCTGTTTCTTGTCTTCTATATAACTCTTCAGGCCAGCCTCCCATTCCGCTGCGTATCCTAAATCATACAATCATACTGAGCCCAAACACTAGCATCCTCTGGAAGCTGCAAGTGCTTGGGCTCAGTGGAATCGTCTCAATGCTTCAACTCACAAAACAGGGAATACCAGTTTCATTTGCTATCCCGCATCTGACTGTAAAATCGGGTTGGTAATTTTCGCTAAACTGAATATACTACGTGGAACTGATCCCAGCTTGCTGCTTGGAGACTGATGATGGAGACGACTACTATAGTCTTCAAATTATTGGGCGTTAGTCCCCCTGCTGACTAACAGAATAAGCAACAAAGAAGGAAAACTTGAAACGAACCCGGCTTGGTGCCAGCCGTTATGAACCTGCAACCGAACCGCATGTAGGTACTGACTCGACTTTTCTGCGGATCCTGTCAGCAAGGTCGAGAGGTTAGTGTGGGTACCTGGGAAGACCTGCGCTATCAAACAGGTTGGTGGACTGAATCCATGAACGAAAGTTTTCAATTACAAATAACTGCTCTGTAACTTGACTGACGCCACCGTAATCATCTTCAACAGATAAACTAAGGCCAATGATGTTGATGATGATTTCTATCCCATAAAGTTAGTGACTTGCCTTCATTTATCGAATAAATGTTCCCCTTCTCCGGAATCTTCATGTTAGGGTCAGTGAGGATGAATTCTCCTATTGAGGGATCATACATGAATCCGTTGACACCCTTTCCTTTCCCGAGAGAGAGTACCATCATAGTGGCCGAGCCGTAGAGTGCGTAACCGGCTGCGACGAGCTCGCGACCTGGTTGTAGTGCATCTGATTCAACAGGTTCGCCAGCGGATTTCTTTCTGAAAAATTTCCATACTAATACTATGAGTTTGTAGAGACTTATTACTGTAAATGTCTATACTAACATAATTGATTTACTGGCCACAAAGATCAACCAGGCGATTATGGAATTCTGATACTATCTGATACTGATGATGCTATGTGAAATGTCCAGCAATATTTATTTATTTATTAAAGCTTCCAGTTACGGTGGATTAATCCGCTTTACGGAAGGTTGATGTTGATTGTAAGATAAGAGATGTGAATAGAAATTGAGACAGAAACCAAACGTACGTTGTACCAGTCCATGAAATATTGTCTATTGCTAATCGACACTGATAAGACATTGATTGTATCAAGAGTTACATAATCGTCAAGCAGTTGATTGGAATTTCATTCTGAAAATATCTATACATTACTAATATGAGTTGGTTGACATTTATTTCTGTAAATATACATTTTTTGTTTAACTTATACTGCTGGGCAAAGGTCTCCTTCCAGCTAGCTCTATCTTTCGCGATCGCCCACCATCCTCTCTCAAAGTTGTCAAGATCGTTCCTCCAGAGTTTTTTTGGCCGACCGCGACGCCGCTGTCCGTCAGGCTGCCAGGGTGTTACCATGTTGGCCCATCTGTCTGAATGCATGCGACTCACATACCTGCCCAGTCCCACTTAAGCCTGGCCGTTTTATTACCCGCATCAGCAATTCTAGTAATAGAGCGCATGATCCTGTTTCGAACTCGGTCGGTGCGTTTGAATCCGAGAATGCTGCACTCCATTACTCTCTGGCAAATCTTGAGTTTGGATTTCTGCAGCTCGGCCAGCGACCAAGTACCGTAGGTTATGACGGGCAAGATACACATGTCAATGAGTTTGCGCTTAAGTGTCAGAGGAAGGTCTCCCTTCATGTACGCTTTCATTGACCAGTAGCTCTTCCAGGCATTATCGATTCGGCGACCGATTTCCTTGTCCTGCCTGTTTTCGAAGCTTTCTAACTGGCCCAAGTAGATGTACTCATCGACGTAATGTATCTCTTGCCCATCTACCACAACCCTATGTTCTGCACAAGTATGTACCTACTTATTTAAAAAAACATATAAGTATTCTATCAGCCATCTTGTTCTCATAGTAGAATACAAGATTTGCTTAGATTGGGGCCAGATGTTGTGTGAAAACTCCTCAAAAATGTATTTATATATTTTAATTCGACTTGTACCTATTTGTTACGTTTTCACAGTTAAAGCTGGATAAAAGGTATAAAGGAGATATTGTACTCGTATCTCGTATTCTCGAGGATGATATTGAATCGAATTTTCCGGCTCAATCACACCAAAACCGTCGGACAGATTTGTATATAGTCTTGATATAGATATAGTCAGTTAGCTAGAATAGCAAATACGCTGCTTTTTATAGGTACCAGCGTGCGAGGCCGCATCTTCTAGTTTTTAGTTTTATGGTAATATTTTTTTATTCAACAGGTTATTTATTTAACGCACAAAACACGTTACAATCACTAATTAACTTAAATCTACTAGGTACAGGTTTTGAACTGGATTGAAACGTAAAAACTTGCGCGTACGGCAAAATTATGTTAGAACAAGTAGGTAGGCGAGTATAATAAAACAGAGTAACGAGGTTAGATAAGGACTAAACAAAAGTGAGAAAAAAGCCAAGTATTCAATAAGAAGCGACATAAAACCATATAAAAAAAACTATAAAACAAAAAACAGGAGAAATATAAAATAAACCACATTACATATGTAAGTCATGTAGAGAATGAGTGATAGTTGTTATTTATCAAGTTCGATATTACTCTCTGCCAGATCGTTATATAGGCAAGCCATTCTAGTTAAATGATTATAATAATTAATTAAATATGTTGTTATGGGCCCAGTGCGCTTACCTGAAAATAGCGAAGATTGAGCCGACCGATACAAGGCAGTCTATATTGGATGATCCATCAAGAGGATCAAAGCATACCACGTATTTACCTCGTCTCTCTGTTTCCACCTGAAAAATATCACGCGTTTTTAAGCACATGAAATAAACTCATACTAATTTATAGTTTTTTTTATTTATCATCGATAGACCTACGTTTGACCACGCCTCGCCTGATGTTAAGCGACGATGTGGTCGACGAGGTCGACTAGACTTGCGTGCCCCACGCAGGTCTAGAAGACACCTATTTACTCGAGACTTTAAAGAGACCCAGATCTGGGGGACGGCAGTGCCCCCGCGAAGTTGAGCAAAAAAGCGGCACGGCCGTACCATCCTTTTCTCGAAACAGTTCAGGCCATTTTCGACCCCCTATAGGTAACTTTTAAACCTAGAAGCCTGGATTTTCAGTAACCAAGCAGGCATTGTATAAACACGGTATATTTCAAGTTTTAAAGTCTATCTATTTATTTAAAACATAAAAGATTTTGAATATTGATTAAGATGTTGTTAGGTTAGTTAATTAGGTACGTAATAACTTAAGACAGAAGGTATAAGTAGGGACTGAATAATTTAACCGACTTGGTATTACATGGATCTTACAACTTTTTACGGTAGAAGAACTGAGTTGCGAGACTTGCTTTTTATTACAAGTTATGTTTTTAATGGCATTGTAGTTTTCAGGAAAGACTGAAGACGGCAAAGCATTCCAATCCTTGGCTGTATGCATTATAAATGTGGAAGCAAAGCGCTTTGTTTGTAAGGGTGATACACTAACAAAGTATAGATGGTATTGAGCGGTGAAAATGTGAAATAGTGTAGGTAGTGTGTAGAGTTTTGAATGTAAGCGAATCATCGTTATCTCCCTCTCTGACCTTAAGTTTGTATACCACTCCCCTAGGTACGAGTTATCGAAATATCAGTCAAGAAGTCAAGAATTTGTTTTTCTTTTCTATAAAACCCTATCAGTTATTTTTGAATTGTGATTGTTTTTAAATCGTTGCTAACAGATAAGGCAAGCCGCTATCTTGTATTTATTTAAAAAATAAACCTTATATTAGTTATATACATAGGTGGTAAAGTGATCAGATGGCAATCTAATAGATAATTGCTTTCTTATAAACATAATAGCTAATGAATTGTTTAAATCTATTGCCATCTCTATTCTTTGAAATTAGAAAGACAAGGACAGAGCATACTTAAATACAGGGATAAACTACTCGTACTCGATTATGAAGACCTCTGTGGTGCAGAAGGTTATGATCTGCAAGTATTTGTTTCGGGACTGAGTGTTTCTATGTACTTATAATTTAAATTCAATTACAAAATAAAAAATATAAAAATAAATATATAAATATATATAATATATATATAATATATATATATATATATATAAGTAGTATAATCAGTCATGTGGTAGATAACCCATAACACAAGCTCTGCTGCTTGTGTTATGGTATTTGATTTTAGAATGTCCGGCATTTATTTATTAATTTATCTTTTATTTTGCATTATACCTACGCGCTAGGGCCAGATGATGCTATGTGTAATGTCCAGCGTTATTTATTTAACTAAACTTATTAACTTTACTAGGCGTTAACAATAAGGAAACGTATTTTTTTCACGCTCAAAAGATCTACGTACGTAGGTATATTATTTGATAATATGCTAATTGAGTAAATCTAGTAATAAAAAAGAAAATAACGAAAATATTATGAAAACTTGCCTCTATAGCAGTGGGATTCTCCTCAGACACAAGAAGGGCTGCGGTGAATGAGGACTTGAGCATGTTGATGAACAGGTCATTCGAGAGCACGTCCAGTTTCTTCACCTGTTCGCCTTGGACATTCGTATCGCCGGAGATTCCGTGTCTAGAAAAGTAGTGAAACCAGACCAGTATTAGTTGACAGACAGTTGAGTTTAACGCGTTCAGGCAGAAAGTAAGACGCAACAGGGGGACTTTGCTTCATAATAAAATAAATTAAGGTACTAGGTACTTCGGTATAATCAGTGGCCAATTCTGCTGGCAAAGTCACTATCACTAGGCCGTCCAAACGCCTTTGTCGCGCCCTTACGTAGACTACATACTTACGAGCAATATATCTACAATATACCAGAGTACCAAACCCACCGGTTTTTAACAAATAACTTGTAAGTACAGTTACCTGTAAGACAGAACAGAAAGTAAAACGAGAGGAAGTTGACATAAGTAACGATATTTTAAGCCCAAACATAGAAGAGTATAATAAGAATATATTTAATTTATATTTCCGCATACAATGTAATTTGTCAATGGAATAAACTACTATGAACTATGAACTATGATAAGATTATAATTTACATAAATTAAACATTTCCTCTTACTATTTTTACTTGGCATTTTAAGATGTGTGCATTTACGATCATAACATCTGTTTTTGAACTATTTTCTTGTTTTGTATTAAAGACTCAGGATGAATTGGCACCTAAATTCACCTAGTATGTAAGACGTTTCAAAGTGATCCTTGTGATTGTATTGAATAAATCATTTTTTGACTTTTGACTTTTGACTTTGACTATATTTATTTTGTTGCCCGACTTTCATATTTATCATAATTTGATGCATGCACTTGCGTCGGTTGCCAAGAGAATGTGAACTGTATAACGATAAATTTAAAGTTGAAAAGATAACTAAAACTGGTACGTACAACTTAGCGATGCCGGCTTTCCTGACTGCCGATTGAATAGCCTTGACTGCGGTCTGTATAGAGTTCAACAGCTGGGTCAGATCACCGGTCGCAGTTGGGGCTGTTCTCTGCTGGCCCAGGACCCACCGGGTCAGCGTCATTGCGTTCACATCGAACGCTGGGCCATGTTGAGACATTTTTAATTTTGTAAAACTGACACGAGTGTCGCTAGCTCAGCTGCCGGCTGGGTACTGGTTTGGTTGCTATGTTAGTTTCATGTTTGGTTGGTTTGAGTTGGATGGAGGCGCGGCGTGGCTTGAAGGTCATTCACGTTTAGGTTATCATTGTTTTCTGTGTTAGTATTAGTAGTAGGTAGGTGCAATAGGTAGGTACGTCGTGCCTATATTCAGTATGATGAATATGATGATGTAATTTTCTAATATCGGCGCGTAGGTTTAAATTGTGTAGGTACTTGGTACCTACTTGAGTAGGTATTCAAGTACCAAGTACCTACCTGACAGACCCCGAGAAACAGAATTGGGAGATTTCTTTGTGCCATAGGTACCATGATAAGACATAGGTAAGGTCAACTTGGGGAAGTCCATATAGGCCCTACTACTCCGACTAGCGGCAATAACTTATATTTTTGAATAGCTAGAGCCCTATACTATAACTCGGCCGGACGGTATCATGGACGGTATCATGGAGCTAATTCGAACTGGGGATCATAGATGCCGCTAATATCTATAAGTTGAACGAAATTTTACAGACATTTTTTTTCGCGTGTTTTACATGAAGGAGTGTGACGTCTCGTCGAAAAGTATAAAAAAAGTGGAAAAATCCAAGCGGCCTTATTCCAAAACGAAGACTAAAGATAGTCTAGGTTTAAAGGAGTTTTTCGAGTGTCTGTGATAACTAGCGTAAGTCGTTTACAGTTCTGTGAATTGATTTCTGGTGTTAGATACATTGTTAGCGCATTAATTTCGTAATTATTACCGACAGAAAAAATCTAACTTTAAAATGTGATAGTTGGGAAGTTCGTCTACCATGGATAAGGCAAGTCCGTCACATGCCGGTCTTGCCTCAATAACAGATAAGTATTGTCAACCTTTTCAAAAGCTCATATTTTTTTTATTATTTTATACAATACAATTCAAAGCGTAAAAGTGATTTAAAAAATACGTACTGGAATGTTTGCAGTAGGACTAGCATTACGCATGCATTAATTTTTATTTTATATAAAAAAAAATATAATGGGCTGACAAAATACTCCTAGATAACGAAAAAAATATATGAAAAAAATCATGAGCATATAAATATGGTTTTTTAGCCATACAACTATATGTATCATTTCTGATACAACGTGCATTTGAGACCTGAGATTTTTCGTATGAAGAAAAAAGATCTTTGTGAAACATTTATTTATTGTCAAGTATTTACACATGGAATTTATTAAAACAGTCAGAGGTCCTTTTGGAGCATAAGTAAACATTACATTTTTCACACATAATGCTTCTGAGGAGCTTACACCCTGGCATCATACACCGCATACGATGGTTCTGTCTAGTTTGCTTGTGATCAGTAGATACCATTATGTATGATGTCTCTTGATGGCATAACCTGTAGGACATTCGAATCCCCAATTGTGAGGTTTCAAGGGCAAGTACCTACTGTTTCATGAAGTGAAAATGTGCGCTACTATTTTCGTATCACACATTTGCTCATCTATTGAGAGACGTTGATCCATGGGTACGCTAGCAAATCTTTCGTTCAGGTGTGATCAAACCAAGATCAAGAGCTAAAAGTCTCCAGAAATTCTTCTGGTGGAGAAAGTGATCGCTTTCTCCACCTTTGTATATCAAAGGGTTGATGTGTAGATCCATGGGAGCTACTTGTACCTAATGTAAATAATGAGCCCATTATTTACATATGGTAAAGAATCTTCGATCAACCGAAGATCTTGCTCACCGGGTTTTGGTTCTTCATTTTCCTGTTCATATTCTAGTATTGCTTGCAGCTCTTCACGAGTCGGTAATTCACTCGAGATCTTCTTCCACCTCACCTCACCGCACCTCACCTCACCTCATATCATCTGATAGGTAACCATCTTCTAACTACCTTAGGAAATCTTCGATATATCCTTCAGCAATATTTTTAACAAAATATATAATAGATTAATTAATATAAATAAATAATAAATAAAATAAATATATATATTATTCTATAACAAATACATAAAAAAAGCTCAAACTCACAACCAAGTGAAAATGCATATAAAACAAGTCATAATGCATGATGTCTCAATTTTGATAGAAACAAAAAAATACACATTTCATGTATTCTATCCAAATTTATTTAAAAAATATTATTCTACGATATATAAAAAACACTTACCTTCGATAATTATATTTTTGAACTCAATTCGCTGCAAGATTTTTCTGATTTTACCAGATGAAAACTTTCAATTTCACTAATTACCAAAACTCCCGGCAAACAATGAACAATGACATTTGTATTACAAATGGCGGCCCAATGATGATTTCTTTTTTTATTTAGGAACTATTCTGCCTTCTATTTATACACCCCGTTAGTCAGTAATCAGAATAAAAACTATTCTGTAACGAGAGAAAGTTGTTGTTTCATTTTTGATACAACATGCATTTAAGGGTTATTGTATATTAACGTATATTTTTATATTTTTATTAACGTATATTTTGAGAGCACGAAACTTATCGAATTAATAAATAAATAAATAAATAAATATATTTATGGAATTAACGCAAACTAATTAGACTGATCTCTTTTCTTATAATTATTTGTATAGTTTAAGCTAATGCCTGCTCCAATACGGGTTCGAATCTTTGAGCATACGATAGGTAGGTACCTAAGTACCATTCTTTAGTTTACGATACTTATGTACCTGTTGATAAGATGACAGGTTATGCCAGCAGTTTTTCATCCTTGTTCGTTACTGTTTTCATACATAATTGGCTCACAAATTACGATTTTATTGCTACTAGATGGACTTATCTCAAACTGCTTGGGAAGTACACGTCGAGTTTAAAAAAAATGTTTTTACTCTTATGATAATTACAAATTATCTTTTTTTAGACCATTATAGATATACCTATGAATATATATTACCTACCAATATTTTCCGTCTACTCAAGTTACTTTAGAAAGCGTATCTCGATTCATAAAGTTATATTAAAATTAAATTTTAGAAAACTATGCCGGACTTGCTCACATTGACCTTACTTATTACGAACCTACCTATTGTTATTGGGTGGGTCGGGTCGACTGACTTTTGGCTTGACGGACGTCATAAAACTATAGATAAATAAATATAAATATTGGTGTACCATGCACACAACACCATCTAGCCCCAAACTAAGCATAGCTTGTATAATGGCGACCAGATGACTGATAGAATACCTACTTTTATAGGTATATTTTTAAATACATACCTACCTACTTAGGATACTTTATAACACTCAGACACAAAACAAACAACTATGTCCATCACACAAATGTTTATCCTGAAAAGAAATCGAACCCCCAACCTACAACGCAGAAGTCAGAGCTACTAGGTACCAACTGAGCTGTCAGGCCAGTCAATAGGTGCTTATCTACTTATCTAGTTACCACAGTATACACGGTACTGTGGCAACATCCCGGGGGCCTACTCTTGAAATCGAAAAACGATATAGGGTACCTAACCTACCTATGGGACAATAATCGTGGAAAACCATACTCTTAGCTACATCGTTAGACAATGTAGTTAAGAGTTTCGACAATCAATGTCGTAATCCTTCACAACAGACGACTTAATACGAATTTGCTAACGAAGCAACTGTCAATGCCACTGAATTCAACGTACATTTCAACGACTTTATCGTTGTAAGTAATACAATAGGTGGGTTTAGTTAGTAGTTTAGTTTAGTTAGGAGGTAGTAAAATACTTTCCTAATTCATAGACAGCCCGAAGATCTCTCATGCATGCCTATCTACAGACCGTTCACCGTAAGATGTCCCCTGCCGTGATGTTGGCACTTTTAGCATCCTATACCTAGTTTATGAATTAAACGAATTAAATGAATCTTGAATTTCCCACTTGAAGTGAAGAGCAGTGCCAGATAGCTAAGTAAATATCCCCCCATACATATCATGAAATCAAATTCAAATTCAGATAAATATTCTAGTGTTTTCAGAATTAAATTTAACACGGACTGAAAGTATGAAAATAAAAAATCAAACCAACTGAACTGAAGGAACTGAAATAATGAAGAATATACGTTGATCGAACGAACGAATACTCGAATGAAACTTATTAAACTTAATTAACATCTATTAGAACATCAATATTAACATCTTTTACCGACAAGTGACTACCGAAACACGTTTCACGTACAAAGTGTTGGGCTAAAATGATGTTTGATAAATATTAATTGATTTCTTTAAGATATCAAGTCGCATCAAATAAAGCTAAGTTCTAAAAACCTGTAAGTAAGTACCTATCCCCTACATTCTTATATAATTTTTTCCGTTAAAAACTCAACGGATTTGTCCCCCCAAAACTCCCCCTAAAACCAAAAATACCCCCGAATTTGCATGGACTCCCCCCCATCTGGCATCACTGAGCAGTGCTGCCAACTTATTATCAGTTCATGAGTTACAATCGATACATTTAATATCGATTAACCCAAAACTGGATTCCATTTCAAGCACTACCCCGATTGTTGTGAGGTGAGGAGTGCCGGCGCGGCGGCCATTTTGCTTGTTTCAAATAAATGTAAATAAAAAAACGTAAACATGGCACCGAAGTTAAAGTTTGCCGAAGGTATTTTAGTTTTTTTATAATTTAAAACGTGAAATGAGTGTACTTTGTGTAAATAAAAAAACACGTGATGCAACCCGTATAATTTTTGTTTTTCAGGGGAAAAAGTATTATGTTTTCACGGACCGCTGATCTATGAAGCGAAATGCCTCAAAAGCTCTGTTACTAAAGATAAACACGTCCGATATCTCATTCATTACGCAGGGTGGAATAAAAAGTAATTATTAATTTCATTTTCGAGCACCCAAAGTGAGTTTAAATGATGTAAAATAGTAACATATTTTGTTGATAACCTTTTCCCAGTTGGGACGAATGGGTCCCTGAAAGCCGTGTCCTGAAGTATAATGAAGCCAATGTTCAGAGGCAGAAGGAGGTTCAAAGAGCCCACACTGCACAGCCAGCTAAAACTAAGAAAAGTAAGTATACTGTTCATTACAAGTCATCAAACACAATACCAAAATCATGCTATAAGAATCTGAATTCACTTACTAGCCTGATCAATTCAGCAGTCAGTTTACTAAATGAATTTTTGGGTATATATTTTACTAGCTGCTATCCAAGGCTTTGCACCTACTTAAAAACTAGCCTCTATCCGTACCAAAGATGCAATCTATCTCCGTTCCAAATATCATCAAGATTTAGCTGTTAAACTTTAATAAATAAACACACAGGTTTAAATTTGAAACAAAATTTGGAACGGAGATAGATTGCATCTTTGGTACGGATAGAGGCTTATAGACATTTTCGAAATTATAATAATAGTATGGCTATGGATTAGAAGACCAATCCTGAAAGTTGTCTATTTTTAGTCTTAAAACTGTTTGCAATCTGTTTACAGCTCCAGCAAAGGGTCGTAAATCTGAAGCAGTAGCAACTACGCCTGCAACTACTCCAGCACGCGAGGAGTCCAGAGCCTCTACTCCTGCTGGTAAGACACAATGATACTAATAATTAGGTAGTTTGTTTGTAATACAGTAGGTTTCAACAAATCTGTGAACAATTTCTGTTCTTATCTATTGACTATTCTTGACTATTTATATGACCAGCAACTTATAGCATTTTAGCCAGTGCTTTGTGCACTTTGAGCTTAGATGTACACAGAAGCTTTTGAGATGCTCTTTGATCCTTTTTACCACATTGGTTCAAAATAACTAGCCATGATTGGCAGCTGAACTCGCAAAAATATAATCTTTATTTAATTGAAATACAACTGCATTTTTAACTCTTCAATAACATATAAGGGTGTTTTGCTTCTATTCTTCTTGAAATCATTTTTATGCTTTATTTGATTTCCTGGTTTAAGTCAAAGTGAAAACAGGTTACTAAATTCAAAATTAAATGCAGCTTGTAGAAAGCATTTTTGCTTCACTGAAATTTGGAAAAAGAATAGCAGAGAAGGAGCTGATTGTGTATTAGATGATGGATTAAACAAGGATTGATGTTCTTTAGAGAAAGGCCATATCAAGAGTACTACTAAACCTATGCGCATGTCTGAGGAATGTGATTAGAGTGAATTAACCAATGAAGTATGTCACTGTAGTCAAGTGGAAACTCCTAGTCTCTGCCTACATGTATGTTTGTATGTACTCACAAAAATATTTTTTTAATTAATTTCAATACACACTAGATGAATTTAAGTACTGGTTCCTAAAACCATCCTTAAAGTGTAATATTTGCTAAGAATTTTTCTATTTTCTATTTAATACTTACTATTATGAGTCAGTCGTGAATTCTGGTCAACCTGACAAATCTTAAAATGCTGAGACTGACAGCTTCACATGTCCTCCGTTGCACGAAAAAGTCACTGTAGTCATCCATACAAGGACAGACAATACAGAAGATTGCTAAAATATGTTGATCTGTTAAGAAATACTTAGCTGGATATGCCACCAGCAGCAGCTTCGACCTCAAGACCAGAAAATGTGACTCAGGAGTGATGCATCTTGAAGAGGTTATGGGTTCAAGCCCTGTCTGAATCATAAATTTGGGTATTATAAAAATTAAAAGTGTAATGTTATGTATTTTCAGCTAAAGAACCAGAAGTACAGACCCCTGCCCCGGCGAAAGCTTCTAAAACCCAAAGCAAAGATGCCCCCACAGACTCTGGCTCTGACCAACCCAAGTAAGTTAACTAGCATTTCAGCTCAGTTGGTAGTAGCTCTGTCTTCTGCGATGTAGGTTGTGGGTTCGTCCTATTTCCTCCCAGGATCAGTAATTTGTTTCCCATAGTGCAAGCCATGCTTAGTTTGGCGCTAGTTGATGATGTGTGGATTGTCAACCAATACTTATTTATTTATTACATTACTTTACTCTTTTCTATTTGCATGTTGAAGCTTGTAGCCCGGTCAATTTAGACATCCAAGGGTACAATAATATGCTCCCAACATCTAATTTCAATTGGTAGGATTGTTCACAACACTATAATAGATGAAATCTAAAAAACCCTCACCAATCTGTTACTGATACTGTTTTGAACAATCCTACCAATTTTGAGCTGGGTGCAAATTATTGTACCTTCATTCCTATTTTATAGTCTATTTTGACCGGATTAATTGTGGTCTTTTAGTTTTAGATGTGTGCTTCAAATAATGGCAGTGATTTTGTTGCATTTTCTTATACTAACCAAATTAGTCTATGGTGATCTCTTTCATTATAGTGTAACAAGAAAAGGTCTGGAAATTCAATGTCAAAATACCCATTTTACAAGCTGATAATGACTGAAAAAAAAATCGGGTTGCACTCCGAGAGTGCCGACAGAAGTGAAAACTTATTTTGGCGCGTTAGAGTTTAGTAATAAATCACTTCAAAATCAGTAATTATGGCGACTGCCAATCAAATACTAAACGAACACAGATGATGCAATATTTTTTGTTCAGAATGTAGATAATATATCAAAGAACCTAACTCAGTAAACTTCTACATACAAAAGTAGACTGTAAACATGTGAATTAAGGTTTATAATCAAATGGGGCGAGCGCGGCAGCCGGCTGCGTCTCGCCCCTGTGTCGCGAATCCAGAGGTTTTACCTCATCTAAAAATATGCGTACCGCGCTAAAAGAAGTTTTCACTTAAATATTTGGTGTAGTATTTTTCGAGTTTATCTAAACATACAAAAAAAATACTTTTTTCTTTATATTAAAACTAGCTGGTGCCCGCAACGTTCGTTCGTCTGTGCAGGATTAGTACTTCGTGTAATTCAATCGGTTTTTGTAGCGCACGCCAGAATAGCTTGCAGATGGCAGATTTTCCTGCTTACTTAACACTTGTCGTTATATTTTGGACAATTCTCACAATATCTTTATAAATTATAGCCTATGTATTATTCTGATGTATAAGCTATATTATTATAAAGTTTCATTAAAATCCATTCACTAGTTTTTGCGTGAAAGAGTAACAAACATACATACAAACTTTAGCGTTTATAATTTTAATATTTTTATATTCTTTTAGTAGTTAACAAGTATTTATCGCGTGTTACTTTTTAATTTATTCCCGACGTTTCGGTTCTGTTAAAATAACCATGATCGAGTGCTAACTGATTACTGATATAAATAAATAATGCCGGACATTTCACACAGCATCATCTGGCCCCAAAGTAAGCAGAGCTTGTGTTATGGGTAACACATGACTGATATACTACTTATATACCTTTTTTAAATACATACATATTATTGAATTTTTGATATATTTTTTATACATAGAAACATCCAGACCCAATATTATAACATTAGTGTAGTTTGACAATCACAAGAATCACTTTGAATTGTCTCACATGCTAGGTGAATTTAAGTGCCATTTCTTCCTAACCTTAGGTCGAAAAGAATTTGGCACGAAACTCGTTTTTAAGAAATCTTTCTTATATCCACTTCATCCACGTAAAAATAAACTGCATTATATTGATGTTGTTTGAAATGTCCGGCATTATTTTTGTTATTAATGTTTATGTTCTTTGTTTGTTCGTTGGTTTGGTTTGGTTTTGTGTCTTTTGCTTAGACTTGTGGTTCTTGGCTTTGCTACAATAAAATTACGGACAAGTGCTGCTTTTGTGTGATTTAGAGAACTTATGAGATATCTTAAGAAAATTAAGAATAACTAGACGCATCACTATCAAATTAGCATAAATTTGCACCTTTTATTTTATTGCTTGGTTAATAATTAAATAAATTTAAATAATTTTTAACCAACTTCAAAAAAAGGTGGAGTTTCTCAATACATTTTTTTTGTAAACTCCGTCATTTACTGAATAAGCGCACATACACATCAGCAATAAAAAAAGAAGACAAAATAATAGGTAAAAAAAATTAGTAACATATTAAAAAGAGAAATTACATTTTAAAAGCTTACATTATTCTGCGTACGTTACCTACCTCTATGAGTGTGCTACAGCAGCAAAAAGATCTTGACTCGACAAAACCCATATGCTTCCCTGTCAGATGACAGGTCAGCGTTATTCTGCCGAGACCTTCGATCTAGTCACTCAACCTTACGAAACGCAGTAATAATTTCAAATATAAATATAAGTAATAATCTCTCGTTATTCTAACGTTTATTTTCTTTGTATTACAGAAAGAAACGCGGCCGCCTCGACCAGTCTATAGAGTCCGAAGAGCAATACCTAGCGAAGGTCGAAGTCAAAATCAAAATCCCGGAGGAGCTGAAAGTATGGCTTGTCGACGATTGGGATGTTATCACTCGCCAGCAGAAACTGGCATTACTACCCTCAAAGGTAACAGTCGCGCAGATTGTTGACAATTATCTAGCCTTCAAAAAGTCTAGCAAAACCCACAACGCGGCTAAAGAATCCGTCCTAGTCGACATAACAGAAGGTATAAAAGAATATTTCAATGTAACACTGGGATCACAGCTGTTGTACAAGTTTGAAAGGCCACAGTACAGCGAGATTTTGCAAGAATACCCCGACACGGCGATGTCCAAAATATACGGGTCAATACATCTGTTGCGCTTGTTTCCTAAAATGGGACCAATGTTGGCATATACGGCGCTCGATGAGAAATCACTGCAACTCGTTTTAACGCATATACAAGACTTTTTGAAGTACATGGTCACAAACAGATCGACCTTATTTAATTTGCAAGATTATGGAAACGCTACGCCCGAGTACCATAGAAAAGTGCAGTAGGTTAGCTTTGATTGTTATAATTGTAAGTATATTTTAGATTGAATTAAATGTTTACGATATGATCTTGGTTGGTTTAATTTTTGGCTTGGATACTGTCAGCGGCTTTTGAAGTACATGGTCACAAACAGATCGACCTTATTTAATTTGCAAGATTAAACGCTACGTCCAAGTACTACAGAAAGGTGCAGTAGGTTAGCTCTGATTGTTATAGTTGTAAGTATATTTTAGATTGAATTAAATGTTTACGATATGATCTTGGTTGGTTTTATTTCTGGCTTGGATACTGTCAGCGAGTTTTTATTGCGTTATAAATACTTTTGGCTTCGGCGTTCGCTGCACGTTTCTTGTGTTATGCCCGGATTATAAGAGAACTGGATATCCAAACCAGGTTAATTATCATTTGAGACTAGCTTATAATATTTTGCATTAGTAAATAATTACATAATGGTAGACAATGCACACAACACCAGATGACTTATTATTCTTAAATACTTACATAATATACATTATAAAACAGATACAGAACAAACACCTATGTTCTCCACACAATTGTTTATCCTGGGAGGGAACCGAACCCTTAATCTTAGAGCGCAGAAGGCAAAGCTAATACCAACTAAGCTGACAGGTCAGTCTACATAACAAAGTAAGCATCTAAAACACCCTCAAATATCTAAGTAACAACAAGATCGGGCGATTGTAGGCTTGTCGTGAGCGCTTTTTATAGGGTTCCGAAGTCGACAAGGAACTCTTATAGTTTCACTATTTCTGTCTTCGTCTTCGAACCCGGTCGTGCACCAATGAGTTTTTCTGATAGTAAAATGTACGAGTATTTGCGCTTTAACAGACTCTCAAAGAAGAAAAATATTGTGAGGAAACCCGCATGTCACAGAACCTAAAACCTTCAAAAACATGTACACAAGCAAGTGCACAAAAGTGCAATGGAAATGCTCTAGGTATTAAATAAATAAAAACTAGTCGTATCTTGTACCTTTTGATTTATAGTCCTAGGCTAAGCTCTCGTGTGAATAAAACTACGAGGTAAGATGATACCTTGGAGTCCCTTGAATGGTTTGTTTTTAATTACAAATTACAGCAAAGTACGGCTGCGGTACTTGACACCGTGACACAGTTATGATAGTGAGTCATCGGCGAATGCGGGAAAAAACTCGACTGCCCCATAAGTTGTATGACCGTGGTGGAGCATGGCGTGATACCTAGGCTTCACATGTTTGTGTAGTCTACACCTATTTACTTTGCTTTTGCAGCGTAAATAATATATCTAACCATTTTTTCAAAAATAATGATGAGAACTGCAAAAGTTTTGAAACTGTGGAGCAGTCTCAACGCCACCTCCTTGATGTTACATAGTTCTGAGAGAGAAAACTTACTAAGTATCTAAATTTATCTATTAGGTGCAATGGGAAGAAAACTACCAAATGTAGTGGTTTTCTTTCCTTATAATTGTAGACTATAAATAATGCAGGAAATTTCACATAGCATTATGTAGCCCCAAAGTAAGCAGAGCTTGTGTTATGGGAATCACATGATATACTAAGGACTAAGGTCCGGCTGAGATGCAGAAGGTTGCGGGTTCGATTCCCGCCGCGTGACAAATGTTTGTATGATCTGCACGTATTTCTCTCGGGTCTGGGTATATCTATGTATGAAATAAAAAAAGTATGTAAGTAGTGTAGGTATCAGTCATGTGGTACCCATAACACAAGCTCTGCTTACTTTGGGGCCAGATTACGCTGTGTAATGTCCGGCAATATTTATTTATATACTACATAGGTATACACCCAGATCCGAGATACATATTTACCGATTATACAAACATTTTGCCGGCGCCCGGATCGAACCGTAACGTCTCAGGCGGGCCTTCACTACGCCACAGAGGTCGTCTATAAGTACCTACATCCATATAATCGGGTCTCCGACTAGATACCTAAATACTAATTCTAAGACATGACACGAAACATTCCGTTTCAGTGATATTATTAGACCTGGAATTATATGAATCCTACAAGATAAACAATAGCTTTCAGAATTCTACATAGATGGCGTAACTAGTCTTCAATAGATGAAAAAACGGAAAGTCTACATAAGTGATGCATTCTTGATGTATTTAAATAATTATATTTAGTTATGCACGAACAGACTTTATCATGCCATTACGTGGTCTCTAGGTACTCATAACCCAGCTCAATTGTGATACAAAACTTGATAAAGCCCTAGAAGGTTCTACTTAGAGCATATGGTCGATATTAATATGCTAGGTAGATACCGGACAATACCAATTTAGGTAGCGGTAGAATTATTGTTCTACGGAATAACACAGTAATGCATATTATTTTGATATAATTGCGCAGTTGTATAGTAGTTGCATGACAAGTGGTCAACTATCAGGGTCTGCCAGTGCCTTAAATGGTAGTAAATATGGCTTGCAACGACGCCGAGGCGACACCGATGCAGTGTTATTACAACATTGAGTTATTGTCGGGTAAAATGGAACTGATTGCCCATGTGTAAGTTCTCTAGATTTGTTTTTTCACGTACCTACACTGATTTCGGTAGGTATTGTACCTTAAAACCTGAGAGTTCTAACCTGAAATTGTCTAGGCACTCACGTTTGACGTAAATCTCAGTCAAAATAGTACCTACTTGGAAGCTTACAAGTACCAGTAGTACTCGGCAAGTACACAGCAACAGACGGCAGATACTAGTCTGTCTGCGAAATTCAGCCTAAAGTATAATCTCCTTTGCATACAAAGGAGGTTTACCTACTTTAGAAATATATTTGGCTGCACTTTTCATAAATTCATAACCAACCTTTTTAGGGCTCCGAAGTCCACAAGGAACCCTTATTGTTCCGCTATGTCTGTCTGTCTGTGTTTTCGTATTCTGATAATGAACAACGACTCAGCTTACGCTTCGTTTACGAAGTCGTCAATGATCGATCGAATGTTGTCTATTGTTTGGTCATAGAGATAGCAGAATATGTTTTTGGGTAATTATCCAACCGTAATTGGAGCTGAAACGTGGATGGATTGGAATGGAACGATAACTGTTGTAAATTAACAGAATGTCCCTCCTGCCTGACCACTAGTCGTACTTATCTCTACTGACTTAGGAAGCCTTCAATGTGCGTGATCCGAAATGAGATTGGCCTATTTATTACTGTAACTCGGTTATGTTTTGTTGACTTTTTTTTTATTTTTTTTTATTTTAATTGTCTAAACAGTACACATATTGTCTTAACAGTACGAACACCAAAACGACAACGGAACTTGAGTAGTGCTAACCATCTGTGCATCTTATTTACATCGCAGATATATTTTAAAACTTATTTAATAAATAAATATTAATAAATATTGGTAGACAATGCACCCAATAGCAAACTTAACCACACTAAGCGTAGCTTGTATTATAGTGACCAGATGACTGATCGCATACTTATTTTTATATACATATATAATCCCTACTATGTATATTTATATATATCCCTACTAATATTATAAATGAGCAAGTAACTCGGTCTGTCTGTTTGTCTGTCACGTTTTCACGCCTAAACCGCTATACCGATTTTGATGAATTTTGGTATAGAGATACATGGGATCTTGGAGAAGGACATAGGCTACTAACAAGCGCGCGAAGCCGCGGGCAGCACTTTGTATACTATAAAACACCCAGACACAGAACAAACACGTGTGTTCATAACACAAATATTGTGAGGGAATCGACCCTGAACCTACATCGCAGAATGCAGAGCCACTACCTTCTGAGCTGACAAGCCATTCTGTCATTTACTGAATCAGACTATTCAAGAAGAGAAAATTACTGAACATCCGGAAACAGCAGTCTATCAGTGGATTCAATTCAACTGATTACATGTTTACAAGACCACATAACAGTATCTACGTACTTCTAACGTACCTCGAACAGGTCTACCCTGACCTCTTTTAGTTTTTTTGTTTTTTTTTATACGACTGCAGCAGAAGTGGAACTGGATATTTTAGTCTAGTCCATAAGTTATATTGTACCAGAACAAAAACTTTGAATAAAACATTTTTTTTATACCTACAATTATGCAATAGATCACTTTAACATTATTGGAGCTGTTTTAGTCAACGCAGTAAGTAATGTACATAATTTTATTGAGTTCAAATTGAACCAAGGCAATGTCTCAGCGGAGTTAAGTTTTATCGTCGTAGATATAGTCGTGTTCTTTCTTCCAAGGCTTCCAACCGGTTATTGCGACCTTTGTGTAATACATTCCAGTAAAGAACTGATATCATCCTTGTGTTGCTTTCACCATGGTCGACTTATATTAGGTTAATTTAATTTATGTCTATAATCTAGACTGCCAACGTTCTCACATTACGATTAGCACATTGTGTCCCACTGTTGAGCAAAAGCTTCCCATTGATATCTCCAGTCATCTCGGTTTTGAGCTAATTAGACCCAAGCTCTGTCAAAGGTGTCGTGAACATCTCGCCATCTCTTTTTGGATCTGCCACGGTGCCGTTTTGCTGTCTCAAGGCTTCATTGAGTGGTGATTTTGGACCACAGCTCATCCGGCATGCGACAACAACGACATGCTCTTGCATAGAACTTGATTTTATAACCTTTTTAACCGACTTCAAAAAAGGAGGTTCGCAATTTATCGGAATCTTTTTACTTTTTTATGTATGTTTACCGATTATTCAAAGACGCCTGAACCGATTTGGATAATTACTTTATTGTTTCAAGGGGTATGTATACTTTCCAGGTGGTCCCATTTAAATTTTATCGAAATCGGTCAACAGTTTTTAAAAATCAACTAAAATCTAAAAATTGTAACCATCGATGATATTTTCGTAAACCTAAACATAATAAAAATATGTTATTGTATAATAAGCTTTATGGGCCAGTTTATTACATTTTTAAATTTGCCAATCGACAAAGCATGTCTTCAAAGCAAGATCCAGTACTTCGCTTGGGACCACGCCACTGAAGCGTATGTACACATTGTCCCATAAAATATTTACAGATTTACTAACCTTAGCGAGCCTAACTGTGGGAATAGCGAGTTTATCTTTATTTCCATTATTAATAGTATGACTATCGCTATTTTTTTAAACAAATAATAATTTTTGGACATACATAACATTTTTATACGAGTATATTATACAAAGCAGTCATGATATTTATTTTCTGGAATTTATATCTAATTGATTCTCTTTATATCTAAATGGGCCAATGTGATCTGTCAATTAAATAGAGCTTTTGATTTAATAACCAAGTACCAAAATTGCACAAAATGTAAAATAAAACACCGTAGAACATATTTTATAGGAATCAGTATTTTATATTATCTATGCAATTTAACGGGCATGGAGCGCGCCATGCTCGGAATATCACTTTTGGATCCCATACCCAATGTCGAAATTAGACGTCAAGCCAAAGTCGTGGACGTGGGTATGCAGATCGCCAGGATGAAATGGAAATGGGCGGGACACTTGGCAAGAAAGGATAACGGGAGATGGATAAAGGCGGTAACGGAGCGGTGGCAGACCACCCCCGCCCGATCGATGGTCGAACGATATAGTCAGGGTTGTCGGGAACCGCTGGATGAGACTCGCTAAGGATCGGAAAGTGCGACATAATAAGGAGGAGGCCCAGCAGTTAGTGCAACTGGGCTGAATGATGATGACGATGCAATTTCATAGTATTTTGAATTATTTCAGTCATAATGCAACTATCCCATCTGCTCTACTTATATAATCAAAACGAAGACATCTCGTAAAGTTCTGACGAAACCAGAGTTATTTCAGGCATGTTAGCATGCGCGTACTGAAATAACCAACATGCATACTCTACCTACCAACAGATTCACGACTCACATCCTCTGAACGGCTTGGATTTTAATCTTTGCTTGTAGCTAATGTTCCTATCTAAATTATAAACTATCTATGTCACATATCTATGTCCTGTAGATACGATTACGTTTTTATGTCATTGTTTTAAATTTAAATAATTTACCGAAATAGAATAAGTTATTGGTTCAACTCAGCTCTCTGTCTTTGAAGAAAGAGAAACAACACAAACATTGTAGAAGATATCTTGGTTTAGAAACCTTAAATTGTTCTACAATGTTTGTATGCTACCCGAATTTATTTAAAAGAGCCTTTTACTTAGATCACAGATGTTTAAGAAACCCTAATAAAATTGATCTTTCAAGAGATGAAATATTATGTGCAATGTGTAGACAAATACCTATTTAATATAATTCCTGTCGAAATAAACGACTTATCAGATATAATAAACAAATTAAACAAAAACTTTTCGACAGAATTTACCATATTTCTTGCAAATAAATTATTTATATGCCTATTTCTATTTCTAATGTATTTTTTTCTGTTTGTGTGTGCTTGAACTTATAACAAATTATCTGACCCGACAAACGTTGTCCTGGATTAAATAACAGCTTTTTTAACCGACTTCAAAAAAAGGAGGTTACTCAATTCGATTCGTATATTTTTTTTTTATGTGTGTTCGCGGATAACTTTGTCGTTTATGAACCGATTTTGATGTTTTTTTTTTTGGAAAGGAGTTATCCCAAGGCTGGTACCATAATAAGGAAACCAGGATCTGATGATGGCATCCCAGATAAATCGAGGGGAACTTTCGAAAATTGTAGTGGCGACTAGTGCGTTTGTTTATTTTTTATTAAAGTATTTTAAAGCACTCCTATTTAATGAAGGTCTGGAGTTGATCTGATGATGGAGCCGAAAGACAGTCGAGGAAACTCCTCAACGATTTACAGCAATTACCTAGTGTTTGGGCTTGATTCATTTGTATTGATGAGAACTGTACACCTAGATGGGTTGTGGCTGTCGTTAGAGGTCTGATGATGAAGACGAAGGACAATCAAGGGAACTCCTCAACGTTTTGCAGTAGCTACCAACATGCCTACGAAAAGGACATATATATACATGGAGTCGGTTGTCTTTTTAGTTTTTAAAACGTAATTATTATATTTTTTCTTTCATATGAACCTTCTCCTGACAATAACAAACACAACAAAAAAAGAATTAGCGAAATCGGTCTAAACGTTCACGCTTGGTGCCGTGACCAAGGGAAATAGGGATTAATTTTTAGGCATATAAATATAATGTCAAAGTCAATCCCATATTAACACACTGGCTAATGAGATGTTTATATCTGTTGCCATCTCTATCCATTGACACTAGAATCACAATGAAAGAGCATATTTAAACGCCACGCTATCTAATTGTGTGATTATATTATAGAGTCTTAATCAACCGTCATATAACAAGGACCGTCCGAAGCATGAAAGAAAGGCCTTAATATAGGTGCCTAAATGTCACCTAAATGTGTTCGGTCACACATCCAGGCGATGACCGCCCTGACGTATCGACGCAGTTTCTTTATATTTGACGCATATTTCCTGGTAAAGCTGTGGCACTCACGGTAACTACATTAAGATTCCGTATTTACGAAATCATGTTATTACCTAATGAATGATTCATTAATAGTGAAGAAATTTGATAACTGTTAAAGTGAATTGATGAATGACTCATCTTAACCTTTATATAAAAAATCTGCATTAATAAAAAAAAAACTGAACGTGTCGCGGGACACGTTTGGAACGATGTCCTTTTCGTAGGCAGGGTTGGCCTAATTAATCATTAATGTGCCAGGCTCTCATTTTTTCTACCCACCCCTCTCTTTAATTTTGATTATTGATACAATAAATAACTTTATTCATTTTTATATACACACATATATGTGGGAAACTAGTAATCGCTCTCCTTATCATTCGCTCTTTCTCTTAACGGTTTTTCGTAACGTAACGCGTTACATTTTTTCTCGGCTAGGTCCCCTCGCCAACCCGCGATAAGGAACTTTGTTCCAGGACTGGAATCCCCGGGCTCGGTAGACACATCTTTGATCTTTTATTACTTAGTTCATTAAGGATGTCTACTGGGTTGCAAGCTCATCGCCGCTTATAGATATACAAACATTAGTTTTTTTTAGGTTCTAGCATGGGCGAGGTTTGAAAACGTAAAACAAGTTTTAGTATTAGTAAAAATCATCGCGAGGTCTACACAGAGCCACTAGTTACTTAGGTATTACTATGCCATGAAGTTCCTTATCCCACGGTACGGTCTTGGATGGGGGCTAGACAAAAAAAAAGCGTAAGTTTTTCCGTCACGAATTTTCGAAATTCCGAATTTTCCTTTCTTTAGTGTAGACGGTTATTCATAGGGTGTCACGATTTAATTAATTAGATGAACGAATGAACGATTGCATTAGATGAATTAAATGATGTACAAAAAAATGTTTACCTATTTTCACAACTCGAAAAAATATATTAATTACGAAATTTTCTACCATTCCTTCAATTCGTTACTTATTTCTGCGTTTATCAATACAACCTACAACCTCGTTCCAACCGAGTGTTCCACGACACTCAGACATTTTTATTTTAGTAAATGGTAAAAGAAAAAATAAAAGTACATTACTAAATAAGTTCTGATACTGGCTGACTGTACATAAAGTAATGTATGGTGCCTTAACTGAGCCATCTGGGTCAACTGTTTACCTTAATGACACGCACTGTTGACTCATCAGGTGGATGAAACATGTTTCGAAATACGTCGATAATGATTTACTTCTTAGCCCTCCATTTAGAAACGTCTCTCAATTTCTGTCAAAAGTTAATCACTGTTTGAAATTGTGCCATTACCCTTTTTGTAAGATGAAATAGTGAAATAGTGTCAGAGTTAATTCAGAGTTCATTTTGAGAGGCTTTTATAAGTAAGACTGTTAATTTACTTATTTTTGTGTCTCAAATTGATCTCATAGTTCAGTTGGTAGTAGCTCTACCTTCTGCGTTTTAGGTTAAGGATTCGATTCCTTCCCAAGATATAAACTTTTGTGTGATGAACACAGGTGTTTGTTCTGTGTCTGGCTCTTATAAAGTATCATAAGTATGTATTTAAAAAGATAAGTGTTTTATCAGTAATCTGGTCATCATAATACAAGCTATAGTAGTTTAGTTTGGGGTTAGAAGGTGTTGTGTTTATAGTCCGCCAATATTTATATAATACTAGCTGCTGTCCGCGGCTTCGCACGCGTTGTATCTACATAAAAAGTAGCCTATGTCCGTCTCCAAGGACCCATGTATCTTTATACCAAAATTCATCAAAATCTGTTTTGCGGTTTAGGCGTGAAAACGTAACATACAGACAGACAGACAGACAGACAGACAGACAGAGTTACTTTCACATTTATAATATTATGTTATAGATTTATTTGTTGAAAACGTCATCCTCTTACCTTCATACTAGGACATACTAAGCGTGTCAAAGAAATTATGCTATGCAGTATTGCGAATGTTGATGCTTAGACAAAATATTATATTATTTAGATGACTAAAAATCTAAGAACGAATCTGTATCAACTAGACTCATCATCCAAAAAAATTTGCAAGAATCATACAAAAAAGCATTAGGAAAGTTTCTTGCCAGATTTTTCTTAAACTGGGGTTATAAGAAACCGGCATCTAGATTCACCTTGTATAAGAAGGCGATTTCAAATTGTCTTTATGATTTTATTGAATACAAATTTTTGATTTAGATTTTTTATTTTGATACATCTCATACTTTTGTCAGAGTTCTAATTGTGATGCAGTTTGTCACTTACAAATTCACAATTCTTCACTTTCGTAGATCTGTACTAATTCTCAGTCTCGATAGTTACAAGAATAGTTACGATAATAGCAGAAACAAGGGACAAAAAGTCTATGAATCTGATAGTTTTGTCAGTTCTATAAATAAGTTGTAAGTAGGTAAGTATTTGTGTACTTAGTTATAATTTGTTAGATTCTTCTAATTGCGTGACATTGTGTCAAGGTAGTTTTGCGGTTTGAATCTTCTAAATGACGCAATTAAGTACATAAACTTTTTCGATGAAAAATTATATAGGTCACCAAACGGTCACCTAAATGAGAAGTCATTCAAGGAACACTACTACTATATTTCATTTTTTGAAACATACTTGTATATCTATTGTTAATGCCGTCTATTCTACTGTTTTTTCTCTACTTATGTGTATATCTATTTATTTCCTGCAATCTTTGGCTTAAAAATATATAGAAACAATATTGCATTCCACAGTCCCCTCCCAAATATGTCTCTTCTTTATAACGAGTTGGCTACTTCTCATAATCTAGATATCTTTAATAACTGTATCAGTAGGTTTAAGCGGTGCGCTTATAAAGTCTTACGCGATACTAATAATGTATAATTTCCATAGTTGGTTCTTAGTTTAGGGTATCATAACTTTTATGCATGTAACACTGTAATTTTGTCATATTCACATAATATATTTGATTACGAATCTAGATCAATAAATAGATTATAACTAATTTTAGTTAAAACGCTGTGTTGATTGTGATCTGTTTTGTGAATTTAATAAATAAATGATTTGTGGAAACTTTTAATTAGCCTTCAGTGTATGTCTCTATCTGACTCTACTTTTTAGGAACATCTTTTTTTTTGTCACTTATTTTTATGAGTTACCTAGCTGTAAGTTTTTCAAAGATTCTAAAATAAAATAAAACATATCAGAGATACTGACAGATTTTTCCTTAGGCTCGTGGCCGAGGTACTAAACAGTAGCATAGAAAAACTCAGTAGTTATAAAGTTCTCTGCTAAAATATTTACCTACTCTTACATGACTTAAGGTGTCAAGAGGTCTTTGATCCGCGAAGTAAATAGACGTAAAAATTCTCGCGTTTATGGAGACGTTCAAGATTTTGCTGCTGCATCGACAGCTGGATCTATTAACTTCCGACGAAACATATTTCTTCATCAACAGATAACATGACAAGTCAGAAGAAAACGGACCGGAACATCGTCGCGACCATGAATATTCTTAACAAAAGGTTTGGCAGCAAGCAGTGCCTTGATTAAACAATTGAATCATACGCATGTAGTGTTATCGTTTTATAACTCTGTATGTGTTCACAGGTTCTCATTTTGTATGGATCCTGTGGCTGACTACGAAGGACTTTTCCCCATGAACCGACCAAGTATGCTGGCGGGGTGAGGCGCTTGCGCATCTCCTTTCGCGGCGGTAAGGCGACACCGAGAGAACTCCCGCGTTTCTCGCCAGTCGCACCACAGCACGCGTCGACTCGACATGTAAGTAGCAAGTGTCCTAGTGTCAGTGGAATTAAGTGTTTTTTTTATTATTTCAAGGTGCATTGATCTTGTCTTCGGTAAGTAGGGTGCGTTTTTAGTGCAGTGAGAATAGTGCGGTTATTTATTGATTGAACTTTGTTTAATTTTTGGGTCAGGATTTTCGATCATTTATTTCTTTTGGATTGCGTGCGACAATTAAATATTTTAAATCTTTTTTGAAAAGATAAACAGTGCTACTATATTTTACTTAAAAGTAAAAATAAAATGCGAATACTAACAGTGTATTGATCGTCGATAACTTTCAATCGCTACGCTTCGCCAGCAATTTTGCAACCGCATCTCGTTTCTATTTTTGAATATCGCGGTGCTCGGTTACAATTTGGGCCAGCCAATAGAAACATTCTATTCTGAAGTTTTCCCGCGGTTTTGGCAGATTGCCAGTGTTTAGCCAATGGCGAGTTAGCGCGGGATGCGGGGGCGTCAGACGCATGCGCCGGGGCGCCGCTAGTTAAACATTTATTTTACAGCGATATATTTAGACAGCGATATGTTATAGATTTTCAGCCAGCTGGTGCTTGGTCTAGATATGCCAGATATGCATAAATTATATTATAACTACACATGTTACACTATAAAGTATTTTTTTAGCTGTATGTTAACAATCTAGGTAGGTAAAACAACGCATCCGGTGCATTAGTACTCACACGTGAGGTACCTAATGTAGACCTAAATAACCATTGAAAACGCGGAAAATGGATGTCCGCCTTGAGACCGAGCAGATTGTAAAGAAAGCCAAGGTTGTGTCTAATTGAAATTTAAATAATAATTGGATAATACTCAAATTTAGTTCATTCAGTGAATAAATTACCTACTTTCGAAAACTATAGAAACATTCGCACTTGTTGAAAATCTGAATCTTACTAGGTATAGTTTTGAAAACCTAAATAATTTAAGTTCGATTTTCTTATAATAAGCGATACTTTTTTGATGACTTGTTTAATATCCATTGATAAGAACATAGTAAAATGCTGGTACATACTTATCTCATTACAACAAATGATAGGTAATTAGTACCTAAGTATGGTGGAAGTGAGTATAGTTTGGTTTCGTGCCAAAAATCCATCCGCGTCTGACGTCACGACGTCACGCGTACATTAAGTTGGAAGAACAATACCTCGGACAAATGTGTGATTGTCTTGCAAACAATGCATATTTTAATCAAGCCATTAAGGTTTTGTGGTGGTCAGTCTACGACAGAAAAATATATGGAGAAGCATGACTGAACTTCAGACTCAGTAGTTTTAATTTATAATTTTTCGATTCCTCGTACTTAGTAGGTGAGGACGTCTAGTCTACTCGGCAAATCTATTTCTATATAACAGAACGATAATATAGTTGAAATGTTTATCGAATTTAGTTGACTGTTGTTCACGATAGAACAAGCAGACGTACCGCTCAGTACCACCCATACCTTCTCAGTCTACCATCCTTAAGAACAAAGCACTTTGCTTCCACATTTATAATGCGTACAGCGAAGGATTGGAATACATTGCCGACGTCTGTCTTTCCTTCAAACTACAATCTGGGTCTCTTCAAGTCAAGAGTAAATAGGTGTATTCTAGCCCTGCGTGCCCCATTGTCGGCCGCATCGTCGCTTACCATCAGGCGAGATCGTGGTCAAATGTAGGTCAAACTATGACAAAAAAGTTGTTTTGTTGGTAAATGAATATTGTCGTATTAAACCGTATTTTCAGCTACATTTAGTTCAACCCATGCCAAGGTTGTCTGGCAGCGATCGTTACATAGCATTAAGACCGCCCATTGTACTACCGACTAGCAAAACATTTTGTTCTACTTCGCCAATGTATTTATGGTGTGCAATAGAGTATTTTCTATCTTCTATCTATCTACCTATTGTCTGTTGTAGAGGATTAGGATTCGATTGTCAAAAGTAATGTTGGTTGTTCCTTTCATAACGAGCCAAAACGATCAAAAAGTATGGTTTTGCTTGATTCAAGATTTTTATCACATTGAGACCCCTGCTACTGATTATTCCATGACCTTGACATGCTTAATATACTCGTCTCGTACTTTCTTAATAGCTATTTTCATTAACATCCTTCAGTTTAGTTCATACGTTCACCTATGTCTTACCAACAATCGTACGTCTTGTCGCGAAACAAAGGGAACGAGACAGTTTGGAACGCGTTTATTTAATGCGCATATATGCAAACATTTACAGGTCGGCAGATTATTGGGTATGATGATGACAGACTCTAAAAAAATAGTGATGACATCCGTAATATAACCAAACAAACACTTTTGAAACCGCAGTTAATTGTACTTCGCAAATTGAAATATCTTTACGAAAAAAATATTTGTAGAGCAACGTTTTCACTTACTGGGTAGCGGGCAACATTTTATAACAAACTAGCTGCTGCCTGCGGCTTCGCATGCGTGGTACCTACCAAAAAAGTAGACTATGTCTTTCTCCAAGGTCCCATCTTTCTCTATACCAAAATTCATCAAAATAGTTCCAGCGGCTTAGGCGTGAAAACGTAACAAACAGACAGACAGAGTTACTTTCGCATTTATAATATTAGTAAGGATTGTTTATAGTTTACGTTGGATACCTAAACTATAGAAAACAATTTTACCTAAATTGAAATACCAGATAACATGTAATTACAAATAACCAGCAGCAAGACTTGTTACTAAATGTTACTCGAGCCTAACACGGCATCTCTAAATAACAGTAACTTTTGTTGTAAATTAAGAGGCAAACAAGCTTACGGCCCTCCTGATGGTAAGTTATTACCGTTCCCTATAGACTGCAACACCAGAAGCATTGCTGATGCGAAGCCTGCCTCAAGGACTCCTTTTATATTACATCTAACTAATATTACAAATGCGAAAGTAACTCTGTCTGTCTGTTTGTTACGTTTTCACGCTTAAACCGCTTAACTGATTTTGATGAATTTTGGTATGGGACATTGGAAAAGGACATAGGCTACTTTTTATGTAGGTACCACGCGTGCGAAGTCGCGGACAGCAGCTAGTCTTCTATAAATTCTTACTGAGTAATTTTTTAATTTCCTACACTACAAGGTCCTCTCGAGACCTTGCGGATGCACAAATTACTTTATCGAACTCTGAATCAAACTTTTTTACAGGCAAAAAGTTTTTTTTGCAATAAAATTAAATTGAGAAAAGGTATTCAAAGAATGCTCGAACGATGACCGCGGGTTGAAGCTGCGCGAAATATGACTCACTCAAGGAATGCTTTTTTGCTTTGATTCACCGCACAATATTGAGAGTGGCCTTACGAATTTCTGACATAGGTATCTTCAATAAAACGAAGGTGTGACAAAGGCTTTTGACTCGCCATTGAGAAATGTGGGGTCATCTTTACTAAACACATATAACATGCGTCATAAAATAATAAATATATTTCATTATCAAGACATTTTACTTTACTTTGTAATTTGAGGTCAATGCTGTCACATTTGAGGTAAAAAGGTAGGTAGTTTCATGTTTCAGCTGATTCATAGAAAAATATGTGAGCTAAAAGGTAACTTACACCAATAATTAAACCTCGATGAAGCCGTCAATGTATTTTATTCGGCTTAGCGTGCCATTCAACTAATTTGAAAAAACTTCTAACAGTTCGCGAAGTCTCCTATTTATTGCACCTGACTGCTGGACAATTACAAACAAGGTGACGGACTTCGTAACGACCTGATAAACCGTAACGCTGACAATGACACTTACTAGACCACATCAGGATCGCCTTACAGAATTTTAAGTGATCCCTTATGGCCAGTTACACCAATACATAACAGATGGTTAGTGTTGCACCTCTCGAAGATCAACAAAATTTCAACAAACGAAATTGTCCCATTGCATCAAAGTCAAAGTTAAAAATGTTTGTCGTGATAACGTCTTATAAATTGATGAACGCTGGCTGCACGCACGAAAAAGCGTCACGTTCCGTCTGAGCCGAGCGTGCACGCGAGAGCGCGGAACAAGCGATAGCGAGACATGATCAGTTCATAAATGTTTTCTTATGACGTTATCACGTAAAATTATCGTCCGTAAACCTTTACAGACAACCATGCTAGTAAATCTAGGTGCCAGTTCTCCTAACCCCAGTTCATAAACAATCCGGCAAGGAACTCGTCTGGTCTTAACACTTTTTTGTATGATCCTTGCCAACATTGTTAATAAATTTTGTTGCCATCCCAAATGCAACGTGAAGTAGAATTGGGGAATCGACTTACCCTTCTGACTAAATTGGCATTAAAAAGACTTTTTGGCGTTAATTTAGTAACAAACTATTCTTACCAGATAAATAAACAAAATTAATTATGTTCATCCGTTGAACAGTCAGTTATGTGTTGGTGAACTACAGCCTTCGTGTTTTTGGATGTTAAGAGAGTGACGGCCTTCTTTAATTCGGAAACAAAACAATGGGCATGGGCTTTTGTACGAATAATTACCAACGCAAATGGCAAAAATAAATGTTAACTTAACTTTATGTTTATTATCATTATCACTCTCTAAAACATAATTAGCTACCTAGCATAGTGCTTATATATAGTCTGTCCTTGTCATTCTAATATCAATGGAAAAGGACGACAATAGATTTAAACAACAATAGGTGTTTATAGACTCATAGTAGGTAATTAACAACATACTATGCATCAGATGCATTTATTGGACAGTGATTATATGGCCTAAATGGTAATGGCTTTAGATTTTCGATTGAACAATTCTTTAGATATTCGATTCGGAGACAAAACAAAGCGTATTTACGTTTCCGTATGTAAATTTCAATGCGTTTTGTTATACGATCTGCACTTAATAAATTTATAAGTTTGTGTCGATGTTTATTGGTTGCTTAATAAACACGTAACAGCTGAACTAATCTGAATACAACTTGGTATAAGTAGATGGAGTTAGTGACCTGAATTCGCATATAGGGTACTTTTTATATAGTAATATATAAGCTAGTTGGCTAGTAATCTCTAAAGTAATCAAAATTTTCTAGTTGTAACTTAAGTTATACGCGAGCTTTGCATGTATTCATCTCTGAGCCTTATATATTAAAATTGTATCGACTGATATCGTAGCTACATACAATGCACCTACAATCAACTCTGCTATTGATGTGTCCTCAATACACAGATAGAAGTTCCCAACCCTCTGCAATGATTAGAACAAGTAAAAGCGCTGTTAGATCGTTCCAATAATAGTTGGTAAAGAAAATAAGCAGACAGTATCTAGATCTCGAGTTTATGTTGGGCAATTAGTTGGTCTTAGATTTATGCATCATACAGTTTCACCTAATGGGTTTAATACGCCAGCTGAAAATACGATATTCAATACCTGTGTATATATCGGTAGATTTTATTTGGAATTTAAATCTGAATCAAAACGTCGGGATCAATGCACCTTAGAGTTCCGTAAATAACTCGTCTCGTCGATTAAAAACTCATTGGACATCCTAGAACCTATTTAAAAATAAGGTTTTATGTTTTTTGTGTTCCTACTGAGTTATTTTCGTTCCAAAAGACTTCAACGCGACCTCTCTGCTACGTTTGATTACAAAAAGTACATTGCTGATTTTTTAATTAAATACTTTTATTAACCACTGATTTCACACCAGTGGTTTATGTTTAGTTAGGTAACTACTACTGATTGGTAGTAATTAAGCTTATTATTTTCAGATTTTCATCTAGGGGATAGACAAATAACACAGCCAAAATGGACGCGATCAAGAAGAAGATGCAAGCGATGAAGCTGGAGAAGGACAATGCGCTTGACCGCGCCGCCATGTGCGAGCAGCAAGGCAAAGACGCCAGCCTTCGCGCAGAGAAGGTAAATAACTTCTGGCAAGACAAAAACCCAATAAACTCCTAAATTAATGTGGAAATACCCAGCCAATACACCTGCGAATATTTTCCCAAATTATAGTAAAAATTTCATTTAAAAAAATATATATATTTCCTATCCCACGCTATGTGGGTTTAGCACGATACCGTTTATTTTCCACCCTCCTTCGTCATTTTCGTATTTACTCCTTTCTTACCCATTTCATCTTTCACACACCATCCATTATTAGACCTACCTCTACTTCTACAGCTATTCACATTAAAAACTTTTGTGAGTACATTTTTGAGACACTGGTTTTACACACGCACAATTTTGCCGATGAAGCTAAATTATACACGAGCTAAAATCTTTTACAAATATTTATTATTATAAATTCATAAATTCAAAGCGAATCGAAGCTAATCTTTGAATTTATAAAGCTTAATATTTATAAATTCAAAGCTAATCGAATTTGGAATCTCATATTTTTAAAATTTTCGAATAAGTTAATTATAAAAGAAGATTGTTTAGAATCGACGAGAAATCTAGTTCTTTTTTTTAATTAATTTCTTAGGTCAACTAAAGTCAAGCAAATAGGTTATGCTACGCCATAGCGTCACAGGTTCTTTTAATAGTGTCAGATTAATATACGAGTACCTGTAGGTACGAGTGAAGTCCGCTGTCGCGATTTATTTCTCTCTTCTCGCTCCGTAGCACTGGACCTTGACCACAAAGCGAAGTTGTGTCAAGGCTAAGGCCATTCTCTGTATCCACACATGTAACCAGTTCTAGACTACATATTTATCTAGGAGTATTAGGACCCAAATACTCCTAGATAAATATGTAGTCTAGAACTGGTTACATTTTTCAATGAGATAGTAGTTTCATATAGGTAACGATAGAAAACTGTTTTGGTCTGAACATGATGAAAGCCCACACACGCTTTAATTCAAATTCAATCTTTGCAAGTACTCGTGATGTACCTATTTGAATTAATTATAATTTTATAAGTAAAAGCAGGCACTTTGTGATTTGTTCTACGTTTATTATCTTTTTATTATGAAGTTACTAGAGCATAAGAAATCCATTAGAAAACCGCATTATCATGGAAAAGTGCAGCTTTTCCTATAATTAAACCTCAGGCTAATCAGAATAGATGTATTATAACTGGTTATCTCCGCATAAATGAAATGTTTTCAAACTAAAATCTACATAATTTTTGAGAAGATAAAATACACTTTTTTGGACATAAATACTTTACAAAAAGAACAGAAATACATCCTGTTAGTAATTCCAAAAATACGAGAAAAAAAAACTCCATTGATAACTTCAAAATAGTTATTTCTCACATATACAGTTTATTTACAGAAATGTACAAAATAATATACAATAATATAAAATACACGTGAAACAGTTGAGCTATCTAAGGACCGTTTAAAACGATCAATAGATAGCTCAACTGATCCAGATCACTGCCAGAGGGCAGCGTTCCCAATATACTGGCGGCATTACCACGTTGAATGGCAATGCTAATACGCTGAGCCAGATAGGAGTCAGCTCTTGAGTCATGCAACGTATTTACCAGACGCCGTGAAATAATTTTGAATACGCGGTGGGCTCCTGTTTCCCACGGGCCCAGGGTTTCGACTCCAAAAGGCTCAAATATGTAGGCCTTATCCAAACCAGCATATTTGCGGTTTTTGAGGTCCTCGGCACATTCAGCCGCCACACCAGTCCTAACGGAAGTCCCCGACAGATGGGATGCGGCCAGGGTGTCTACGCAAGTAGCGTCCCACACTAATGGCCTACCCATCTCCCAAGGGACAAGAGTCATACCATCAGGCCTCTTACCATCATCACGTATCAGACCGTTGGGTTCGAGAACAGCTGGTACGTAGACGCTGGTGAGTGCCCGACGTTAAGACTGGCGTGGCGGGCAATCCTACCGGCGGCCCTATGACACGATAACCCATGGAGACCAAGCTGGTCGACCGCTGTACCACACTGGCACTGATGAGGGGCACAGCACTGCGCACCCAACCGCAGACAAATTGCAACTCGGAATGTTGTACGATCTAATAATGTTCCAATGTTAGATGATGGTAGTGCTTGTTACCAATGTCCTGACTCCCATTTCGAAACGGCTAGGAGACGGGCGCGATCTACGGAACTTGAGCATGTTTTTTAACAGATGATTCCATGTAAGCTCACATAGAGGCCCGTCCCATTGCCGTTGGGCCGAAAGGTTCTTGGGGGGAGCGGAATTAGGGCAAGCACTGTTCCAAGCGTTTCTTGCTTCGTCTAGATATTAAATTTTATGAGTGATGCCAGAACTAGCCGGAAAAGACGGAATTAGAATTTTCAATCAACCAAATTACTAGTACTGTAGACAGAAGACAAGAACGCTGGTAGGGCAACACTTGAAATTTTGCGAATACCTAAGCCTCCCAATTTGACAGGTAGGGAGGCCTGCAGCCATGCCTTGTCATCCAGATTAATATTAAAAACCGACGATAATATGTCCTTTATTATGTTTTCTAAGCCTTCCACCAGCTCGCTGTGTTTCCACAGTTGACAACATCTTAAAGCGTAAGTAAATTTTAAAACAAAAAGACAAAACTTGATAATTGTAAAAGCCATATGACTATTAATTTTAAACAATCTGTCCGAGGTTTTGCTAAAATTTTGAATTTTCTCATCTATGAAGGTCGGAAAAGACTCGTCAAGAATTGGTGAACCGAGGAGGCGAAGTGAACATGTATCAAGAACTGTAATATTTGAGGCCAAACTGTTGAATTTTGAAACAATAGAATTTATATCCAAACAAGTGTCCGAAACGTAAAGCTCGCATTTTGAATAATTTAGCTCTAAACCAATTTGCCGAAATTCATCACTGATGAGCTTTAGTTCACCAAAAACAGTGTCCACATCTCCACCAAAAGTTCCGTCATCCAAGTACCAAACATTGAGTTTAGATTGAATAATCGGATGGATGGTAAGGCTGAAAATGGCTGGACCAAGGGGGTCACCTTGCTGACTTCCAACGGCAGACGAAATAATATTATAATAATATAATAATTCAACTGTCGCTCAATCCCACGCAACTGTCGTTCAATTCAGCTGCGATCTTTTATTAAATATTAGACCATGTCCGGTTTATATGCCTCTTATCACTTCTTTAGCAACGGAGTGTTCCACAAGAATGCTCTACCAGATGACGTTGTGATTGCTACCTCTGTCAATGCGTTTAGAAACAAGCTCGACAACTGGCTACGAACTAACAAACCAGTGCTCAAAAAGATTAACCAATAATAAAATACTAGTTTAACACTGTGTGATATATACATATCAGCTATAGCTACGTCTATCATCAATAAATAAATAATTATTGTGATCGCTAATATTTTTCCACACTACACGAAAGAAGCACCTGAGGCGCATTTTAATCCATACACCACACTATTTTGAAACTAGTAACACAATAAGAAGAATTACTGGTTTTAGTACTCATGTTGTTTGTTGTGATCGTAGGCCGAAGAGGAGGCGAGGTCACTCCAGAAGAAGATCCAGACCATTGAGAACGACCTCGACCAGACTCAGGAAGCACTCATGCAGGTCAACGCCAAGCTTGAGGAGAAGGAGAAGGCTCTGCAGAACGTGAGTACTTTATATTGCAATTGTTTTTCGTTTGTGTATTTACTGGGTTAATATGCTTTTTTCTCTCTACGGAGAGGAAAAATACTGTAACAAGACTACAGGTCTTGTTACAGTACAGTGTTATAGTACAGTCCAAGAACTAATTTGTGAATTATAGAAATTTGTCATCTAAGGATAGTGGAGTAAGACTTATAAGCGATCTCTAATTCAAATTGAAATATCTGTTGTATCAACAAATAAAAGGATATTCATCTTATTATTCTTAGGTACTATGTTATGTGTCGGACAGCTTCAAGCACAATGAAGATTAAAAAAAAACTCGAGCCATGTGTTCGATATTTCAATTGTAGATGTCGTGGGTTGTTGCGTTTTTGACGACCTCTGTGGCGCAGTGGGCTTAGGTCCGGCTGAGACGCAAAAGGTTGCGGGTTCAATTCCCGCCGCGGGACAAATGTTTGTTTGATCTGCAAGTATTTGGGTGTGCAAGTATTTATTTAAAAAAAAAAGTATATAAGTAGTATATCAGTCATGTGGCACCCATAACACAAGCTCTGCTTACTTTGGGGCCAGATGATGCTGTGTGAAATGTCCGGTATTATTATTATTATTATTGTTTTTTTTGTATCTTTGACATTAAACTCCAAAGTAAAAACGTTTTATATTCGGCACTTTTAAATTTGAACAGACTACGTAGGTGTTATAATTTATTTAAACGAGACCTGAATTCTTTATTCACTTGAGGGTCTAGGACAAGGACTTCAAGATAGAAGATTTCCAACAGTATTAAAACCTATATCTAAAGAATAATATATTATCTCTAAATTAACAACACGATATCCTCACAGTTGTGATTCCTGGTTCACTAAATGGTACCTGAAAAACATTGATATTTGTTGTTACGTTCTAAGAGCCTTCTTCGAAAAGCACCTAGTGGTTTCTTGTACGTCCTATGAACCTCCTATAACAGCCGAAAAGCACCTGGTTTCTTGTTCAACTCTACTTGTTCTAGTCCTTCATAACTGTTATGGTAGGTAATTATGAAAAGTTGTGTGTGTTGTGTGATTCAACAGTAATCAGCTGTTCAAACATTTGACGTTAGGTACCTACCTACGATTTATTTTACTGTAATACCTACCTTCATAGGCCAAATAAAAATAAACCGTGAAAATAGAATACATATTTATGTACTTATCAAAAATAAACCTTAAAAAATGATAACACAGTAAGTAAGTACCTACTTATCTGAAGTTCATAGATCATTTCTTATAAGTAAAACGAAATACCTAATCAAACAAAGGTACTCAAAAGACTTTCCCAGATTTGGTAGGCATCTCCTCAGAATTCTAGTTCTAGTTGAGAATAATAATTCATGAAGAGAATGTCTCCGGATTAAGAACAATAGATTTGGAGCCTTACGGACACCCGTATAGGTAATTTGTCTGCAAAATCTGTCTACTCCAACGTTTTGTCTCCTTTGAGTGGCACACGTTGTGAACTCATCCACCGATCCACTGAATTTATTAATAGTATGTGTGTCGGTATCAAAACAGATGCTCGATGGTGTCAAACATATTGGCACTATTGGCAGGTTGACTGCTGCGTCATGGAAATTTAATTTGTTAGCAGCTTGTCAGCAAGTTATTATTAGCCGTAGGTAGATATTACAAATCAATATTCATCACGAGTGTTTCATTTGTCTTTATATAGCGCAAAAAGTGATCGATTTTGCCTAATGGCCTCAGCCTCACATGACCTCAAGGACCTCAAAAAAAGCGATTACGTTAAAAAAAAAATAAGCAGTTATTATCGTGACAAATCAACAAAGCAACGAAAGTCATTCAATTGCAGCACTTAACTATTAATACCTACCTAACAAAGATTGTTCTAGAATCTAAATTCTTAAAAACAAACTGTTTGTTTACCTGAATACAAAAAGCTCCCATTCAAACAATGCTTATAAAACTACTGTGTTCTTTGGCAGCCAACGGTCTGTACATTCTATCTATAATTACTGTTATTCAAAGTAAATCAGAGCACTCTATTGCTTCATTGTTTATAAGATACGTCACGTTATTGTCGGACGGGAACAGTTCGTAGCGTACCAGAAAGCCCACGTACGTTGCGCTGTAGGGGGCTGCTCTGCGGGCTATTTTCAGCGAGCGACACCTAATATGGGCTCGCTGCCCGGTGTTATGTAAAAATAGATCCGGGATCGTGATCGCGTCGGCGACCGAGAAAACTTCTCGAACTTTACTACCTACATTCGGAACTTGTAAAACATAAACCATAATAAATTATAAGTACTTACTTACAAATAATGGTTTCTTTTCAACAATTTGAATTCAATGCATGATTTAATGGTACAAGTACGAAAGAAATGAATAGTGAACGAATTTAATTTAGAAACAGTGGCTAAACAATTTTTGAATTTTCGCGCGTTTAAAATATTTGACAAATGCACTATGCACTGTCGGTAAAGCAGTGGAGAAAATAAAGATGGCCGCAAAATAGTACCGACTGCAGCGCCACTGTTTTGTTTGCGAGTGACAGCTAGTCAGTCAATATGGCCGCCGGCGCTGCGCGGCTGGACGGAGCGCGTCGAGTGTAGTGATGTCCGCGTCCGCGCCCCACGCCCACGGGCGCACCCCCGTGCGGCGAAGGGGGCATCAACACCACCCGCGCCTCCGAGGGGAGCGCACCCCCGCCCCTAGTGCGCCTAAACCCCAACTCTCAAAACAAGTGACCTTACAAACTGAAACAGACGATGTTGTGCCTTGTGTCAATAATGTCAGTGAATCTCAAGAAGTGACAAGGACGAATAGTGACGATGCGCTTTCAAATCGAAGCACAATCGATGATAGTTCGAATATTTACGAGGAAATCGAGACAATTAGTGTTAAAGATGCGGACTCTTTAGAATCTGACGATGATTTCTCGTTCAAAGAAGAACGTTCGGCGGGAGACGGCGCAGAGTTTTCGTTCGCTCCACCGGAGACGATATCTGATGATGACCCTGAGACTGCAGAACTGGCGAAACTTAGGTGTACTAGTGAATGCACAGAGGTTCTAGCTGCGAGAGAAAGTAGACGAAGAAGAAGATGTGCGGATTATCCAGGCCTGGCGTTCGGAAGTTCCATATTCTCCTCTGACACTATGATGAAGTTCGCGTTGATCAAAAATGAGTTGCAGAATATAAAGAACACAGCTTTAAGAAGGGTAATGTCCTTAGTTATTCAGTCTAACGGCTGTGTGAGTGAAGGTGGCGTGGGCCAAATGCGCACAGAACTATTTTTAATCGCATTCCGTTGGGAAAGTGTTGATGCTTCGCAGAGCTCACACGGCGGGTGGGACATAGCGCGCGTGGCGATCAGCTGAGCTGAGCCACATTGCTGCCTTTGACATGTTTGTTTACACGCACGATCGCTCATACGGCCGATAGATGTCGTTGGAATCGTGATTGTCACGTGGCCCTGTATGATAGCCCTTGTCCTTTTCGATACTGGAACCTGCTGTCTGAGATATAGGGTCTATTTTAATTTTAAGCCTTTTCCGTTAGCATAGGCTGGTAGGTATAATATAAACATTGTATTATACGTATCTACACTGAGGATTGAAATGTCAACAAATTCAGATAAATTATCTCAAGTTAATCTCAGAATGTCTATCTATATAAAAACATCAAAAGATTCCAAAGTATACCTACGTTGACATTAACAATGTAAGTAAAACTGTAATTTTTAAACGACGCCATTTTTTCAAAATAGCTGTGGTCATTTAGAAAAACATCAAAGGTTTAAAAACCGTAGGCAGGCTTGCGGCAGGTTAAAACAAATACCTACAATGAAAAAAAAAGCGCTGTTGCGGACAAACTATGCAATTCAAACCAGGAATGTATCTATATACTCACACCCACACTGAATCTTTATTTATTAATGAACAATTGCCCGCATTGTTTGTACTTACATACAATTCATTTCTTCTTAGCTAGCTACGTATGTATCTAGGTGCTCAACTTTCTAAAATAACACGAATAGTGTTGTGCCATGTTTCTTTACTGAAAATACCTATATTTATTCGCTTTATTCTTCGCAAAAAAATATTTCATGTTTCAAATGAGTTATTGTGACTTTAACAGTATTGATTGCTTGCAATAAGTAAGTACCTATACAAAACATAATCTTAATTTCTATAAAAAATTACATTCATTCGCTGTCTTACGTATTAATAAAAACTAAAGGCACCTACGTAAGAGTTCACTTATGTACCTATATTAATCGACTATTGAAAACTAATTGTGTGATTGTCCAACTGCTTCGAACGTTTTACTGAAATCGATTTTGTAAAACTAGGTAGGTACCTACGACGTAATTAATATGTTGGGGAAAAAGTTTCTTCGCATTTTTTAAGAAAATTCAAAACATTTTTTAATATAGTTTAATTATTTACATTTAACTAAAGTATAAATATAAGTAACTAATGTAGGTACCATTTTGTTCGATAACTTTTTGCCATCTTGTAGTTAGGGACATGATCCCATTGCTATAGAAATTTTGGGACTTCTGATCAAAATACCGCGACAAGTGGTTTTGGCAGTCCTCTCGTGATGTTAACCTGACACTGCCTACAGAATTCTGAAGAGACCGAAACAGGTGGAAATCTGAAGGTCGGGACTATACGGCGGATGCATTAACACCTCCCAGCCAAACTTAATTTATCTCTTAATTTTTGCTGAGTGGCTAAAGATGTGTGAGGTCTAGCGTTATCATGATGAAAAACAACACCCCTTCTGTTGATTAATTCCGGCCGCTTTCTCTTAACTTCTTGCTTTAATCTCATCAGTTGTTCGCAGTAGAGTTCAGAATCGATGGTCCTGCCTGGTGGTAACAGCTCATAATGAGTAATGCCCTTCCAATCCCACCACACACACAGCATCACCTTGTTGCGAGTTAACCCGGGTTACGCCACAGTCTGTGAAGCCTGACCGGCCTTTGACCACGACCTTTTTCGCACGTTCTTGTCGTAGGTACGTGATCCACTTTTCATCATTAGTTATCAGCTTCTTCAAAAATGGTTCGGTTTCATTACGTCGTAATATAGAATCACAAATGAGTACACGGTTCATTAGGTTTCTTTCAGTGAGCTCGTGAGGTACCCAAATTTCGAGCTTTTTTGTGTACCCAGTTTTTTCAAATCCGCCAAAACTGTTTTGTGGTCAATTCCTAGTTCTTCAGCTACGTCGTAACTACTGATATGCCGATCTTGCTCCACTTTTTCAAAAATGGCATCCATTTTATCCGTAATAGGGCGACCAGAGCGACGTGCACCTTTGACATCAAAATTTCCGGATTGAAAACGCTTAAACCAAATTTGTGCTACTCTCACAGACACTGCACTAGGTCCATAAACATCGCAATTTTTTTTCGAGGCTTGCGTTGCATTTTTACCTCTTTTGTACTTAGAACTTAAAATTCTAAAATGTATTGAATTTCTTCATTAGATTCACTCATCTTGACAGTACGAAAAACAAATAAAAATCACACATTTTCCTAATTTGAATTTGGAATTATGTTCTTTAAAATTTTAATGATACCAAAACCAGCCAGATGCAATTAGTATAGCCAAAGAGATTTTATTACAAGTTCATACATACTATAATTCGAAAAGACTTTTTCCCCAACCTAATAGATAAACCTTCTATCTTATAATAACGTATAATTAGCTATCATGGCGTTAATGTATCGCCTGTCATTGTCTTTCTTATATCAATAAATGAAGGTTGCAAAAGATTTGAAACAACACATTAGTTAATATATTATTTTATGATAGACTCAATATAGGTACCTACCTATATAAATTATTAGATAGGTACGGTACGTTAGGAGTTTAGATAATTCTAATTTTCAAATTAAAATTCAAATATTTTTCAATACAATCACAAAGATCACTTTGAAACGTCTCTCATACTAGGCGAATTTAGGTGCCCATTCCTCCTAATCCAAGTCCGAGAAGAATTGGCAAGAAACTCGTCCTGGTCCTAGTGCTTTTTTGTATGATAGGTCATTACAAATCTGCCAGTTAACTATCTGAGAGCAGAGCAACATGAGGTCATGCCTTCATATCAATAATATCATCGTTCTATTATTATCAATAATAATAATAATCGTCATCAACCATAGCCCGACATCACCCACTGCTGAGTATAGGCCTCCCTTGTTTGTAAACAAAGCAGTACCATCCACCTCGATCCTGTTCGACCTTATTAAAGTCGCGGGCCGTATTGGATGCGTATTGAATGCGATAGCAACATTTAGCTAATCATATTCTATTCATAGGTAACTCGAAATCCGCCCGGCTTCGTACGGGTGAATTATACGCGGGTAAACCTTCCTCTTGAATTACTCCGTCCATTGGTGAAAACCGTAAAATATAGTTTATCACTTTCACACAGATAGATAGACGCGCAGAGGGATTTTGTTTTTAACGGACTTTTTTTATTTTTGTTATCTGATAATTCAAATTTCAAATTTAAAAAAAAATGTGTGAAAGAATTGCCGATTGGTCCCATAGAAATTTCATCAAAATCGGTTAAGTAGTTTGGTTTCTACATCAAAATAGCTGGAGTAGGTAGGTACCTATGTCATCGAAGTAAACGTTTCGTAGGTATTTTGCTTTTCTGTGACTTTCCAGTGGTGTTTAAGACTTTAGAAAAATGATAAACTGCCTGAGTACCTACCTACTAAAAATCGTATCGTTAAATCATCGTTTTTTAACCGACTTCAATAAAAGGACGTGGTTCTCAATTCGGTTGCATTTTTTATATTCAATCGAGAATGTTTTCTTTTTTGGTTTAAAGCGTAATTATAGTACTTAATGTTAATTAAAACAACGAGATATGGTTAATAATAATAAGTAACCCATTAAACAGCACTATAAAAATCTACTTGCCGGTTATTTTTTAAACATGACAGGCGAAACAAATGCTGATAATGAATCAGAAGTAAGCTACTGAACAATGCCTCATCAAAACACTACGCTCCTATTATGTATTCTTCGCTAACCGTCCGAAATCGAGTTGCAAATTTAGCGATTGTTCTATTGCTAAAATATTCTTGGATTCCAATAAGTACCATGTTATTTTGAATTAAACGTGTCATCTTAGCATTGATTCGTTGGCTCTTTTAGCTGTGTTAGATTATCTTGCAAAGCATACGTGGGTTAAATAAACTACGTAGGTAGGTACTAGTTTATGTAAGAATGTAGATGTCCAGAGATATGCAAATACTATATATAGCCTTAAGTAACTTTTTATCTCATAAAAGTTAAAAGCAAGACAATCCACTGAAAAGTTTTGGGATCTCTCCCTTACATTACTGAACATTATTTGTATCTATATCGTATTTAGAAACAACATTGTAACAACATAGATAACATAGAATAAGTTTATTAGTTTAAGTACAGATGGCGGACTCCACGAAAACATTTATAAATAGCGACTCTTGCTGTGATGCAACAAAGTGCATTGTAGCTTGCGCAAGCGCCTAGTGCCTAACAACAAATTTACCTACATAATTGCCAAACCAACCAACCAAACCAAACCAACAAACCAAACCAACCAACCGAATTGCCACCAGTGGTGGCAATTCGGTTGGTTAATTTCTAAAATTAGGAATTGTCTAAAATATATTAAGTTAGTCATAGCATTTGTAAAACCTATTCGGTTGGTACCATCAAACTAAATTAGGAACGCTTAATTAAGTTAGATAAAATTAAATTAGGATAAGTTGGTAGCAGCAGAATACCAAAGGTTAATTTGACAGTTCTAAACCTAATTTTAGCTAAAATTAGTTAGGTTAGGTTGGCCAACAGAAATGAGGCCAATGCCTCTCTATCACGTAACTCTTATTTCGTCTGGCGCGGCTTTTCTCTACGAATTGGCGCTAATGTGCCTTAAATGCTAAATATGCCTGGCCTGCAGATACCGAAGTATTAAAATCACGTTAAATTGCATTATGATCGATACCGTGATTCATAAACACGTCTGTAGTCAGATGACCATAAATATACATGTGCACTTCCAAAGGCACTATCGGAATCGGTGTCACACATGAATGTCTATTGATTATTGCAATGTAGTATTTATTCTGACCATATTTGTATTAGCCTTCCATCTAACTGACCACATGGTAGTCTGAGTTTTGCAAAGCAGATGTAATAAGGAATGTCATTTTTTTTCTAGTCACACAGACCTTATAAAATAACTCTGAGATTAAAATTTATAAAATAAATAAGTATTTATTGGTGTACAATGCTGTACAATGCACACAACACCACATAGCTCCAAACTAAGCATATCTTGTATTATGGTAACGAGATGACTGATACAATAATTAGGTACTTATATATTTTAAAATACTTACATAGGTACTATTATACATTATAACAATCATAGTAGACATTGATATCTGTTACTAAAGGTAAAAAAGTGAGAAGACTATTAGATACCTAGGTAAATTTAATAATGTTTGTGATTTAACAGTTGATAAAAGATATATACAGCTGACAAAACACACAAGTATAATATAATATACAGAATCCAACAAGTGTGGCTCAAATATCAAGGCCAATAAAATTAGCTCACAATAGTCTGTTCGGATGTGAAATGAGTCAACTGAGGTGACTGCACAGTTCATTATTAGATAAGTACAAAAAAAATATATTTACAATAAAATTTAACTAGCATTATTTGAACAGATTTTTATCTTCGAGTAGGTGCTTAACACAATTAACCGAAAGATGTCTATTGCAGCATATTAAATGCACATAAAATGTCATGTGAACTCTTTGGTCGAACGAATGTCTTCTGCTTTACCGACACGGCAGACATTTCTTTTTACTGTGGGAGTTACTATAGCATCGGAATTTAAAACAGGTAAGCGACATACTTTCCAAATGACGTCATAATAAATTCGGTGGTTCTTGTTTCGTGCTCTGCTCTGCTCAGTGACTCGATGACTTGTCGTTTATGTGGAGACCGTGTTTTGGGTTCCTCGATAAAACACTAGATGGCGGCAGTAGGCTCGGTCAATGTTTTGTCTGACTACAATTTATATTTCCTCAATTTCTCTTTTTCTTAATCACTTAAACATGAGAATTTAAGAATCTTTGTAGGTATATAGGGATATTCAGTAATGTTACATTTAATTGGTTTAAATGATAGGTATTTGAGTAAAATTCCCATGAGTTTACATAATTTGTAACAATGTCTGTTAATAGCCCTTCACTGAATTTGAGTTCGACTTCCGTAGTCTACATTGTATAAGGTCATTGTAGCGTTTCGCCCATCCTATATTTTGGGCTTCTTTTTAACCTTCGCTTGTGTGTGACCCTACACAGGATGTAATTTCTGTTGAACATGCACAGGTGGAGCCACTAGCATCAGCAGTCTGCCCAAGTGCTTATCGCAATACGTACGTGTGACGTATGCGTCGTGTCTCGCTGTCAAAGTCACTAGTGGAATGTTAAATATTGTGAAATACTATTTTTAATTCATTGTTAATTATCGATATAATTTATACGGGTCCGCACTAGTATCTCTATAGACACGGGATCAATCAGTGTATTTTGTGTGTCGTGGTGTTAAAGCGCATAGGTTCGGCGGCCATTTTATTCGCCGGCTGTTCGTTTGTGCCGAGCCCATCTCAGCGATACGGAGCACGAGCGGCGCCAGTCAGTTCAGTTGGCATTTTCGCGACTAGGGCGAAGGTGTCTCTCGTTTTTATAGTTTAGGAAGTCCATTTAAACACAAAAGTGCATTAAAATGACGACAAATATGCAGCAAGGAACGATTCTGGACGTTCTCAAGAAGAAAATGCGGCAGACTAAAGAGGAAATGGAGAAATATAAGGACGAATGCGAGGAGTATCACAAACGTTTACAAGTGGAAATTATGCGGAGAGAAGAAGTAAGAAAACATGTTTTATATCCGTACCGTGTGTATTGATCATCAGTTATACCGTGTACTTGCCTATGTTCATAATGTAGGGTTAAATAATTGGAAGTTATTAGCGCTTGTACTATCTACCTATAGTGAGTAATGTCCGGCCATACTTAGGTGTGCAGGCAACGTACGCATATTCACGTCCCTTTCGGATTCATCTCGCTTCTATCTATTAGAGAGAGATAGCGAATAATAATTCCTTCAATCGGGTACCTTGTTTTTTTTAAACGAATTTAGTGTTGTTCCCAAACAGTGTTATTTCGATAATCCAAAATCTCGGACTGTGAATGGTTTTGTGAAATGCTTTTTATAGAATTCCTCAGTACGTGATCTTATGCCGGTTTGTGTTACACCTAACAGGTTTGGTTGCGTTGGAGGTCGTATACCGGTCTTTTGTGGCACATGTAGAGCGTACCGGCGGGATTAGTGTGGCTTAGCACCCAGTACATTCCTGTTGTACCTACCTATTACGTCCTCGAAGGATCTCTGGCGCCGTAAGGCGTGTCCAACGGCTCGCCGTTATCGCCACATGACGTAACTCTTCTATAAGTATTACACGGATCATGAACACCTGCAAAAATACATTTGAAACGGCAACACCTATGTAGGTATAGTCAGTCCCCTGATTCATTATTGCTGCTAATTACTGGAGAAATCTACGCTGCTCGGAGTATCTTGAAAAACATCGCATGCCTTATCTTCTTACGTGTATCAGTGATGATAAGAACACCGTATTTCAAGAAAGATAACGCGAAAGTAAAAATGTAGCAATTATCCAATATTCGGGACATAAATTACGTTGACATAGGTACCTATGCACCGAAAGATTTAAGATGAGTCTACAATTACAGAAGTACGTGTAACATTACTTTTGGGTTGATTGTGGGCGTGTATCAACATTGGGAGCCAACATGTTTAAACAGTGATTGTTGAGGTCAACTCTAAACATGTCATTTAAAGTCAAAGGAAACAGTTATCCGTCCACGCAGTGGTAAAATGAGAAATTGTTATATTAAATAATACCTATGCCAATTAAAAACATGCACCTAGCATATTTTATAAACAGAATAATAATAATATTCTAATTTAGGTTTTATTGTTTTGATTTTCAATGAGAAACGTGACTCCACGCGTTGTTAGATTCTAAACAGCACTCCTTTTAGCTGACGAGCCTTGTTCTCTAAATGGAAAGCAATATGCATGACAATATTGTACTTTACTAGTATACCTTTCTTATTAATTTCCAGTCTCGGTATCCGCCATCAAAATTTACCGTGCGTTCGCGTGACCGCATTGTGTTACAATTTATTCGAATAGGGCTCGCTTTTGTGTGTGACCATTCAAACGAACAATACTATTGGCCCTAGCCGATCCCACAAATACAAACAATGTGAATCTCCCGGCGAAAGTACAGGTGCAACACGCATGCCGTCCCCAGTTAAAAACGGAAACTTCTTGTTAATGTCCTCGCGATAAGGTCTTTGACCTGACTGACGCTTAAATCTTGAGAAACAGTCTAAACATTAGTTATGTTCCAAGTTCAAGGTGATTGCGAACAGACTTTATAAATCATAGCATAAAACAAGTTACGATGACAAAAAACTTAATCAATCTAATGAAGCACTTGCTAGAGAGTCGGTAGATTATTTCAATTCTGCTTGAAATAATTGCAATAGAATGAGCATACATAGAGTGATTTGTTAGTCCCGTCACGACTATTATTAGCAGCCACGCACCGCCGACGACACAGGATAAAAGGACCACAAACCGGGACTCAAAGCAAGGACGTGTGATGTCATAAACATGTGAGACATCGTGAATATAAATAACTGGCAAAATGGTCTAAGCTTCTATTCTTAACACGTACTTTATACAAACGTTAAACAATGTCTACACAGCAGCACTGCTATACTCAGTACACGAGATATTATATTTTCAACGCCCGCGTTTATCGTGGAAAGTAAATATCGATAGAATAACGGTATGTTAATGCATTGCGCACATCACTAATTTTCGGTCAACCGCCCCGGGCATTACCTACCTGACCAGTATGTCCGTTTAGCTTCTTTTTCTCCGAACATTTTTTACCCATAAAATAGAATACTTACTTCCAGCTATATATTTTACTTTATGCTGTATATTTTTCTTTTTAGAGAAAAAACGTTGTAGGGTTCTTTCTGGTCCATTGACTGTTAAAATCGTTGCTTGCTGACGTTTTTATATCGTTCTATGACCATATGAGCTGTTTCCGTGGCTGGTTTTACGATTTCAATTTTACGCTCACGATCTGAGGCCTCAATATGTTCGGTCGTTCTCCTTTGTATCGACATGCCTTAGGCTATAAGTAAATTAGCATGCCTGTTAGCAGACCGAATTGCGAGAACGAAATACTAAGTTATTGTGATTCTTAAATATTCCGGCATACAGTTTTAATTTGTAGGTTTGTGTCATGCTCATTTTGTAGAATTATCTCGTATATATAGTTCTGTACTGTTGTCGCTGTATTTGACTTATACCAGAGACTATAAAAGTATTGGAAACCCATCATACCGAGCATAGTTCTGAAGATACCTCATTTTCGCGAGTCGTATCGTTCAAACATTATTTTGCCTTGGGAATTTATTCTCATCCCATGTCGTTTTAGTCTCAATAGAGAGACGCTAAACAAATTTTCTCTTCCCCAGGCTGAGTCCGAAGTTGCTGCTCTCAACAGACGTATCCAACTGTTGGAAGAGGACCTCGAGAGGTCTGAGGAGCGTCTCGCCACCGCCACGGCTAAGCTTTCCGAGGCTAGCCAGGCTGCCGATGAGTCCGAACGGTGAGTCCACACCGGTTAGGAAGATCTTTGTCTATACTCCCAACTGATAATTAAGTACTAACCACAATTGGATTGATAATCCAATATATACAAGTTGACAAGAAGTATAAAAATATTAGTTGAATTCTATTGACTAATTAGGTGTTATAAATGGTACTTTTTAACCTGCTAAATACAATGATGACGATAATTAACTTAAAAGACTTGAACTTGTAATTAACGAGTGTCTATGTAAATGCAATCTACAACCACCTCGTTAATGTAAATTTAGTTATCCACCGAGTTCTCTTGATAAAGCAGAAACTGTAAAATTAAAGTTTATATATCGTAGCAGTAGCTATACATTCACCGTTAGCTATGTTTGACCGATTCATAGAGTTCATAGAGTTACGAGTAAAATATACGTTGTATAATATACCTTACCCTTGAAGGTTTAGTGTTGAGTATGAAGATGCACACAATGATTATCTATTATTCATAAAAGTTATTTATGTATAACTTACGCACACCTAGGCTAATTTTGATAAAACACAGATTACTGCGAGTAGGCGTGACATTGAGACTGTCCTATATTGCGCGGCTTCTTCAAATTCAACGCTCAAATTGGATTATTTATAGTCTGTATTTTTTTGTGCATGAATGTTTTCTGTGTATTTTATTTGCCCTTAACCACCATATTCTATGACCTAAGAGCCTATTTTTGTTTCAATTTACAATATTATTGCATTCGTTTTATTACTTCACTTGTTTCAACAGTTTAAGATTTCATAAAAAATCTTTCTCTACATAATAATACATCATTTCGAAACCGTGATTTATTATTTTGTCAGGTGAAAGACTTATTCATTTCTCATTTGATTAGTCATAATAATTTATCATAGATATTGCAAGTCATAACTTCTAGTTGCCTAGTGCTGGGAGGTATCGATTCGCGGTATCGATAGTTTTTATCGTTGTTATAACACGCATGTGTTTGACCCCGCACTAACCAGAATACGCAAGGCGTTGGAGAACCGAACCAATATGGAGGATGATCGCGTCGCCATCTTGGAAGCCCAGCTGTCACAGGCCAAACTCATCGCTGAGGAGTCAGACAAGAAATATGAAGAGGTGAAAGAAAACTCCTTCATGGCCTCGATTATAACAAATCATTATCTACGTAACTTTGAATGCGTGAAACTAGGTGGAACAATCTTACATACTTAATAATTAAGTTATGTTCTGGAGCCAAATTAAAGATCAACATTTTGTGTCTATTTCCACGCTCGCTCAGTTACATGATGACCAAACGTGGTGTTATGCGGACCTAAACTCAATGCCTAACATACATCATGTTTTAATTTATTATTATGCAAGAGTTTGTAAACCTTTCTATTGTTTGAACGGTCGACATCGATCCAAGTGCTCTAGAATGTGCAAATGTGCATACCTTAACTATTGATCGCTATTAGCTGCAGTTGCTATTAGTTGGTATATTGTTAGGTGTTTTGAAAAAAAGGTCCTCGCAATGCCACGAACTGCGTTTAGATTTATTACATTTTCATTGAACCTGATAGCCCAGTTTTTAAATAAACGACGCGAAATGTCAAAAATACTGGTTTATTTCGGTTGAAAAACTTTCGAAACATTGCAAAAACGATGTTAAATTAGCACATAATGATTCATGACGTTGTGCAACGATTCGAAGGTTTGTTTTCATGTTTTACAGAAGCAAAATCAAAAGGACTGATTTGGTTTAGCTTCTCTTAAGTACCTATCTCTTAATTTGAAACCAGTGTTATTATCAATGCCATATTCGTTAGCTGCATGACTTCTTTCTTCTTAGTCATTTAGATTAGTCTCAAAGTGCCACTGGTTTCAAAATTCTCTCTCCACAGCGTTTTCCAGAAGAAACTTGTCGCTTTGTGTGTTCCTTAGCGTGTTCGTTCTTTGCATGTCTTTCGGGCCAACCTTGTATAGACGATCTTCGTCCTTGTATACTGTAGACATAGGTACTAAAGTTGTGATTCGGTGCAGTGCCCGCAAGGTGCTCGAGAACAGGTCCTTGGCCGATGAGGAGCGTATGGACGCCCTTGAGAACCAGCTCAAGGAAGCCAGATTCCTCGCTGAGGAAGCCGACAAGAAATACGATGAGGTGTTTATATTGGAGTGTCGATGTCGTTTTGTTTGCCTGCTTTCAGTGCGACACACCTTTCATAACTTACTAGCCATTGGAAATATGACTATTGTTGATTGTCACTCTACTTGAGCATGATATTAAACTCATCTGTTCCACTAAGGGTCATTATCGCGAAGTGCTTATGTGATTAATTGATAAAATTATCGTGAAAAAGAGTACATAATAATATTCTGCCGAAGCACTTCGTGAATGTACCATCTAAATTGATTTAACATTAGGCAGTTGTGGATCAGAAGACCAGTCAATTCTACAATAAGTCAGAGTTTCGCAGATGTCTCTCTTGTTATGTAAAGTGTGTGTCGTACTTTCATTTCTAGAGTGTCTTCATCCGGTATGCGGATGTCAACGATCTCAAGGCATATTTGAAATTGAAAATGTTTACTCCCTACTGATATTTCTAAACACCTTGGAATGTCTCTTATCTCCCCTAATGACAAAACGTTTCGTTGAACTTCCCACTAAAACACTTCTAAAATTGATTTTAATGTGTCAACTAACCATAACCTCCAGTTATAACTTGCCTGAGCTGTGAATGATATAATTGTGTTACTGTGCTACGATACTGTAGTCTGAAGTGCAACGATAATTCTCGAATACGACTCGTATCTCAATGCGATTAGATACCACCGTTCTGTCATTGATTAAACACCGTATTCTCAACCAGGACAACCATGTGGTTACCAATAGTAATGTCCTAATTCCCCTGACATATGACCCTGCGCAGTGAAGGCAGTCGTAAAAGTCAGCGTCCCTAAATGGAATCACACAGGCTTGCTCTCCATATACGGCAACCAGTCTTCGTGTTACATAAGTCAGGGCCTTAAGAGGGGTGTAGTAGTAGCTAGTAGGTACAGTGTAGTGAGCATAATATATAACAGCATAAACTGTGTTATTATGCAGTTTGTAACGTGGTGCGTGTGTCCAGGTTGCTCGTAAGCTGGCCATGGTGGAGGCTGACTTGGAACGTGCGGAAGAGCGCGCTGAATCCGGCGAATCGTAGGTTTCAACGCCAGGACCGCCGCTCGGCTCGCTATTGACCCTCGCAGTATGACATTAGCTTCGATCTTTTCCGAGAAAGCTCAACGCGTGGTGAACAATAACGATCCTTAGAGCGGCGGTCCCAAGGCCTGTTTTTGTATTTCGCCACCGTTCTGCATGGTTGTTCATTTGCATTCTTAACATTGCCGCACAGTAACCCGATTTACCTACATCGGTATTTGTATCTTAGGCTCTCGCTGGTTTTTTTTTGCATGTTCGATTCTAGGAGTTCGTGAAGCAGTACGCCAGATTTATTATGTTAGTTGTAGTTTTTTTATATTAGTTGCATTTGCCATTATTAATCGAGCATTGTTGGTTCAAAAACTGTTTTGGAGCGACAATGCTTATAGTTTTATGTTTAAGGGTAGCGTCACTCACGGTGTGATCACAGTTAGTGACGGTACTCTGCTACTGTCAGACTAAAACAAGGGTTGCCCCATCTCATGGATATTTCTTACGTTAACTATCATGTCCATGTATCGACTAAACTTCCGTCCTCTATGTGTGTACTTGGCTACAGGCTAGGTTATCAGGAAATATGTGTGGTATAGGGCAATTTTCGTTTTCAGATATGCACCGCATTACACCAGAACTACTGGCCGTATGCGTGCCGCACATATGCATCCGCACACATCACATAACGAATACGATAATGCACTAGATATCACTTAGATTATAATAATTTTTCATTGCAAAAAAGTAAATTTATAGAACTTAAATGTTTTGGGACAACCCTTCGTTTATTTTTAGTTGTTAGAGTTCTGACGCCGCCCTCGACCCGCCTGCTTTGCCTTTCCTCGTTTTTGCTTTATATGCTTTTTGAGATTTTTCTAGGTGCTCCACTCCAAAAGAATCCTCACATCATTCCGTACCAGCACTAAATTTCATTCATCTATCTCAAAGCATTTTGCTTCGAAACATGTGTTGTCTACTGTGAAACGTAGACGGCAAGACATAGACACACGCTAAGACGAGTCATCAAAAATATCCTACGTAGAAGTAATTTTCAAAATAACTATGTAAATGTGCCACATTCATCATACTCCAGAGATTCACAACCCAAACCCAGTTACCCCATCACCCGAAACCGTTCCTTCACAACCCGTTGCACAGTATAGTATATCCGCCAGCAGTAGTTTAACTATATGCACGGCACTACAAGCGAGCGGTCGAGAGCCGCGTAAGGACGTAGCGCGGTTCACGTGTGGGCCGCTACGTGTGGCAGTAGCGTTTTGTGTGTGTGTTTGTGTGTGTGCGAACTAACGCGCGGCCGGCGTCAGGTGGCGAGGAAGCTGGTCCTCATGGAACAGGATTTGGAGAGGGCCGAGGAGCGGGCAGAGCAGAGCGACTGGTAAGTCTCTTTACTGATTCGACTGAAGACAAAGAACCAAAAGAAATAAGAATTGACCGTACAATTTGATAATCGTATTTTTTTAACATTCGTTTTCAGAATTCCTATTGTTTTTGAAGTTAACGGGTTATCCTTTTTATTTATTCCCGACGTTTCGGTTGTTGATACTCGATAACTACTAAAACAATATGAACTTTATGATCTTAGGTTAAGAATTTTGAACCTTAAGATAGAAGGTTATGAGTCAAATTAATTTTCAATTTCCACTGTAGTCATATTCATTTGAGAAATTTGTTTGCATAAGATAAGAAGTATCATAAAAAACCTCTTTGTCTTCAGTTGCAATCTGAGCAGTTTAAAGAAAGGATAACACAATTCTTTTAACTTTCATAACTTAATTTATCAATGAAACTTATGAATTTATTGCAATGATATCACGCGCGTGTAATAGTGAAAACGAGAAAGTTTCAGCATCAATTATAATTACAAATGCATCGATTATCTTACGTATTTGCTGATACACGTTTTTTATCGCTTAACTGCATTGCTCCGACAAGGATACTGAATTATCAAAAGAATTACCATTAAATAAATTGTTTAAATGAAGAACTAATTGACAGGATGTCAAGTGGTTTCTGGTTACCCCTGACCGTTTTACCTACTGGTAATTATAATTTTATACTGTGCCTGTATCTGATGGCTGTAGAGAAACCTTGTGGGATATATAAGAAATCATTTCAATGACCTTATCGTAGCAATGAAAACTGCATGCTTTTACTTATTTTACTTAAATATTACCATATAATAGCTATTTATTTGGTTTTTACTTGTTTAATTAAGCACTGTAAATAAGTCGTTTACTAAATTTAATCAAGGCCGATTTACACAATTTGATAAAAGGTACTGACGATTAAATCTATGAAATATCTTACAATTATGATAATGTAGGTATATTTTAGAATTGTTTCTAACAGGTTTATTGGCAATAGAGCTCCGGAATTTAATATTATTTGTAATAACTGTTAATGGTCATACCTAATACCTAATATCTTAATGAGATATTATTGCCTAATACTTGGTCTACCATGAAAACATTGTTTCGCAAATCGCCCTTCTCAGAACAATAATAATTAGGCGTCCCAATTCATAGATCAATACTTGACCGTTAAATTGTTATTGATTGAAAGCCCTTTAGTTTTTGAGTGGTAAACTCACATACCATTTCATCCACACTGTTTATTTTCCACCTCTTAACAAATTGACTATAAGGTGTTCAGTAGAAATTGATTGTTTCTTTTACCAATTTCCAGCAAAATCGTCGAGCTTGAGGAGGAACTCCGTGTCGTTGGCAACAACCTGAAGTCTCTAGAAGTCTCTGAGGAGAAGGTATGCAACCTAATGATATTTTATACACCTAATGATATTTTACTACTTAAATTAAAGTAAAATTACTGGATTTGTATCCAAGAATGAGAATATCTGTCTGTTGACTCATCAGAAAGAAGTTGAGAATGATGCACCAACCAAAACATTTCTCTGATTTTTAGGCGTAGGATTAAGAGTTTCCTATGAAACGACTAGCCTAGAATTTACCTCAGATCTCAGTAATTAAATGTAATATTCTACACAGGCCAACCAACGCGAAGAGGAGTACAAAAACCAAATCAAAACCCTCACCACCCGCCTAAAGGAGGTGTGAGATGAGAGTGAACTAGTTGTGTAACGCTTGCCTAACCGCATTCTGCGCACAGACTTGACCTATCCCTCGTTTAACAATCGTAAACAGGGCATAGACAATATATCTCTAACTGCAGTGTTTTCTCGTTTTCTGGCTGTTGTGTCTCCATTAACTTCAAATAACATTGTACCGTAACAGAGCTGTCTGTCGAGTACAAAACTCGCGACAGCGCTGTTTGCATGAACTCCTTTTTGTTTTCGTTGTGTTTATTTTTATTTTTCGTTAACAAAATAATCACAGGCGACCCAAAGAGAAGAGACATATGAGGGGCGAGTTAAACTTCTGGACAGACAACTGAGAGAGGTAAACGTGGACAGGCGGAGAGGCGAACCAGTAGATAGATATTGGTTACGGTTGTAGATCCATGTTCATCGCCATTCTGTGTTTGGGGATAGTGTTGTGCCCTGGCGATTTATCGATTCAGAACTCGTTGTATATATTTTATGCGATCTTGAATTGATTTATTGCAAGGGTATAACTTCTCGTAAATAAGCTACGTCCGTTGGTGTAGGTCCCTAGTATCGTGCTGGAGGCGGTTGGTGCTTCATCTATGTATTTATGAGGTCTATCTATTCTTTCTTTACCTGTGTATTAATTGTTTCTTTTATGTATAATGTATATGCCGGTCGTGTTGTGAATGTACGCAATGTTTTGTCCTGAGCTTTGTCCTTTTTATAAGTTACCCTCTATATGTTCAATAGTATTTGAATGACATTCAATTTGCCCAAATTGACAGCCGGTTTTCAGTAGATAAGTTTATCTAGATGACTGACTTTAACATATATTGATCTTGCTGCTAAACTATAATAAAGCAAAGAAAAAATCTCGTAACAACATTTCTAAATTGTCCTGATGTAAAGATTTTTCTCTAAATATGTACTAATTTTACCCAACTTCTTCTTGAAACTTCCTATTTAAGAAGTCCAATGCTGTTTCATTTTTCTTTTATTTGGTGTTTTTGAGTTTATTGCTAAGCAAAGCCAAGTAAAAATAATATTAACACCATTTCTAAATTGTCCTGCAGTGAATAATTTCAACAAATTATACTACTTAAAACGCGTCGTGGTGATAGTTTTTTTCTTTTTTTGTTGCTATTGAGATTTAAGTTTGTCTTTAAATCGGTGCGTACATTTACAATACATGGCGCATGTGCGCTTTCCGTGAGTAATGGCTCTGTGTGGCTAGGCGATGGCGACCCGCGATCACGTCGAGGATAAGATCCACAGTCTCTCGCAGAAACTGACGCAAGTAAGTTGTGCTCACTCTATTGAGACATTGGTCGCTCGGCATCAAATAAATATTTATAATTTAGAAGCACACTCCTAAACACGTTGCCACCAATTGAAAATGCAGCAAGATTTGCGAAGGTGTTTATTTATTAGCATAGATATATTACATACTCGTATAAATGTATATCTAAACTGTTTAGTCCAAAGAAGGAAATTATCATCGATAAATTATTATATAATAATATAATTTATCTACGGTAACAAATAGTAATATATATGACTAAAAATAACTTCAAAGTGTAAATGGCCAAGCGACCAAAGTCACTTATTTTCCTTATTATTTTCACAATCATCATTTCGTTATTATATTTTGTTATATCTGGGTAATGGTTATCATTAGTGTTGTAGTGTTACCACACAACACTTAGCGGCTTTCGGTGAAGGTAAATTGCATGAGTGTTTCGCTTTAAATGTTTAATATTTTAGTTTGATTTTTTACTAAAATTGTTTGAATTTTTTTAAATTAATTTTTAAAGAAAAAAATAATAAAATAAGTTTTTTGATTAACGTTTATACATACTAAATACAAAGATGCATGTTTTTTTTATTTCGATACATAAGTAGTCCGTTTTCTGCAATATTTTTTAAATATAAAATAAATTTAACGTTATAAATGTTCTTGATTTTGACATTACGTTGTATTAGTTTATTTTCAACTAAAATAATAAAAGAAAACAGAAAACAGGCTGCTTACTTTAGTGCATTAACTAAATGTATAATATATATTTCCAGGCTGAAGCTCGCGCTGAGTTTGCGGAGCGCTCTGTACAGAAACTCCAGAAGGAGGTCGACAGGCTTGAAGGTAATATACCACTTCTATTATCTAAAAAGATATATAAAACTATAATATTGAAAAGAAGAAATATACAGGGATTTAAAAAAACGTTATATATTTTGACATTAATGCAACTTTTTAAATAGATTTTAAAGGTCCAGTTATTTTACACCGTACAGCAATGGTATTCGTATAGGTCTCTGAAGTCAAGTATAACAGTTTGAATAACCAAGGCTTAAACATAACGCACAAATCATCAGCCGCCATTGGATCGCTGTATAGATTTGAAAGCTTTCTTTTCTTTCATTTGACGCTATTTAAAAGCTTATTTCTATTTCACTGTAACAATGTTTTATATTGATGCTCTGACAAGTTTACAGAACGATTTTGGATTTGTTATTATACGCAACTGCCTTGTTTAGTTTTTATCTTTGATAACAGTTTTCTTATGATTACAAATCTGAATTCTGGGAACTTTAGTCATGATTTTTGTTGGCATGTATTTTAAATGTTGCCCAACTAGATTGCTCGATCCTCCGATGTTTTATTTTTCGATGTTTACGCATGGTTTTTGTTAATGTTGTTTTCTTTTTGCTAATCTATTCAAATATTTTCCAAAAACAGTATAGATTTTCGACCTAAACATACCGTACCAGCAATTAACTTTTACTCATGAGTAGGTACAATATGTCCAAGAACTTTAGTATGTTCTTTTTACAAAGATGTTTCTTTAAATGTATGAAAACGAATAAGAAATATATATCTACTTAAAAAAAAACGGAATTATAAAGTTTGGGTTCAGGAAAAAATGGTCGAAATTGTGATGAGAAGCGCTGTTGAAAATATTTGTATGGAATAGTATGTTGTTGTGTGTGAGACTGACCGCGGCCCCGTCCCCCCTTGCAGACGATCTGGTGTCCGAGCGCGAAAAGAGCAAACTTCTGCAGGAGGAAATGGAGGCCACTCTCCACGACATTCAGAATATGTGAACACCTCGCCCGAACCCACTCCCGACTCTCGCCCGCTCGGCTCACTCACTTATCGATATGTCCGCATCGTGCGATGTCACATCACTAGCATCCTACAGGGTTGCCAGTGCTTAAAGCGGACATTCCGAGTTTCCCATATAAAAATCTAAGAAATGAGATTTCGAAATTTTGTGAGCTATGAATGAGGCGAGCGGGCGACTGGATGTTCTTAGTTTTAGAGTAATTGCCAGCCGCTTTTATAATGTAACGTCAAAATCGAGTGTTCGCTATGACAACACTGCCATGTGCAATTTTTTTTTATTTTGGTACACAAATTAACTGATATTTTCCGTATAATTGTCGAGAAATGTATTGTCCTCATTTTTAGTCATTATTTAACAAGCGTGTCTGTTTATATCGATTTTGATAGATGATGTATGCAGCTTTGTAGCACTTTTAGTTTAGGACAATTATGTCAACATTCCAATTTGAGGGACCAAGAAATGCTTTGCGTTTCGAAACTCAATGATAAAAAGACATTTAGCACTATGATTATTTTAAAATTTCACATTATTTTGCATAGGTATTTTTCCTTTTCTATTAGAACTTTTTGTTAGTTATTTCGGCTGAAAACACTATTAAGATTCGATATATTTTTTCATTCACAACGGCTCACATGCAATGAAAGTGCACAGTCGGTATGCAATAATGAACTCTTTATTTACTTACTTAATATTAGAAGAGATTAGATATTTTTATTTAATGAGTGATGACAACAAATAATGGTATTTATTAGAATGTGCTTACAATGAAGTATTTTATTTTCTACTTTGTTCGAGTATCTTTTGATTTTTCTCGTGTCATAATTGAGTTTGTTGTTATTTATTTAAATTATTGAATCCACCTTTCCACCGCTGTAGATTCGTTTCACGTTATTTCGATACTATTGTTGCTGGCAATTATTTGTCGGTGCGTGTGTTGCCACACGTAACCACGTGTCGTGATACCTCGCGCGGCATCGTATCGCGTGTTACGCCGGCACCGCATGCTTCATGCGTGTTACGAATGTAGTGTGCTTTGCAAACAACAAACTAACTACCTATCTTAAAATATTAAAATTTACGATCGATCGATAGAAATTCATCATTTTTTATATTGTCGATTAATAAACGGTAGATAAGTATGTTCGTGAAGAATAAATTAATGATTTTAAGATTATTCTAACAAGTGTTTATAAAATATAATATTATTATTTTTAACCACCGTGTGTTCATTTACTAACGCGTGCTCCCCTCACCGTCCCTCGCTAACCCCTACGTCGATTCTATCAGCTATCATATCATTGAAAATATCATACTCATGAATCACGAATTAAATTCGCCAATAACGAAACGCGAGGATCCCATTCCGTTTGAGATGCATCGAGCGCGTCGCCTGTACATAACCACAAGCACCGAGCACCGGGCATGCGCGGTCCCCGTAGTGTAGCGGCGTGGCGTGTTAGTAGCGTGGCGTGCTAACGCATGGCGCATGCGTCCCTCGCTCGTCTTAAGAGGAGCGCTCACGCCGCCGCCGCCCGCAGATGACCTGATCGGCGAGACCGAGAAGTACAACGACATCGGAGACGACATCGATGACTCCTTCATGGAGCTCATCCCCGGCGTGGACCCCAACGTGCGCCAAGTGGAGGCGGCAAGGAAGGAGTACGAGCGGCTGCATCCCAGGGTGCCCACCCCGCCGCCCAAGGAACCCACGCCTCCCCCGCCCAAGGAACCCACCCCTCCACCACCTCCTGTGGAAGCACCTGCAGCCGCTCCGGTGGAAGGCGTCCCGCCTGTAGAGGGGGCCCCCGCTGCGGAAGGCGTCGTTCCCCCCGCAGACGGTGTCGTTCCCCCTGCAGACGGAGCTGTTCCTCCGGTAGAGGGTGCTGTTCCCCCGGTAGAAGGCGCTCCCGCTCCGCCCGCGGAAGGAGCTCCTCCTGCCGATGGAGCCGCTCCTGCTGCTCCAGTGGAAGGTGCCCCCCCGGTGGAGGGCGCTGTGCCGCCGGTAGAGGGCGCGACTCCCGCTGCCCCCGCCGACGGCGCGGCCCCACCATCCGAGGGCGCAGCCCCAGCGGCTCCCGCGGCAGAAGGCGCACCAGCCCCCCCGGCAGAAGGCACAGTTCCCCCTGCCGAAGGTGCCCCCGCCGTTCCTGCCGACGCAGCTGCTCCTCCTGCGCCTGAAGCCGCCCCAGCAGCCGCAGCCCCTGCCCCAGCTCCAGAAGCGGCCCCCGCCCCTGCCCCCGAAGCCGCCCCTGCCGAAGCTCCCCCTTCCTAAACACAATCGCTCGCATACACGGACAGTGCCCCTAAAGACTTTCGTTATAGAATCAGTTTTATACTACGATGTTCTATTTTTTTCTCAATAAATAATGTGAAACATAGCTGATGGAATAGAAGATGTTTCGTGTGCGTAGTGCATGTAGAAACGCGTAGACCGGACCTGACTAAAATACGCATGGGTTCGACGGTCCCTGGCGGAGGTTAGCTACCCCTGACGTTGGCTCCGGCGTTCGCAGACGATCTGATCGCCAGCAAGGAGTTGTTCCACGAGATTGGAGGCGAGCTGGACTGTGCGTTCGATGACTTGGGACTGCAGGCGGAGGCGCCCACGACGTTCTCTCGCACCTGCGACCGATGCACATGCTGCCACTGAACATCGCTACTAGCTACTTAATGCATTTATCTTGTCATCGAAATTCATCAAAAATCGTAGCCAAACAAACCATTTAAAACTAAATTCACGATTCAAGACAAACTCTTCCCAGTTTACGGTACAGAACCCCGTATCCACCTTCCGCTGAATGCAGCAAACCCCCGATTTCGGATAACATTAAAGCTTTTCTAACCGAAACCGCATGCTGAACTAAATTAAAAGAAAACATCTTAAACACCTATGATTTATTTCGCAACGCAATGCGAGCTAAAGTACGAAGGCATGGCTTCAGAATAACCGGACCGCAACATGTAAGCATTTTTCAATTTACTTTATAAACATTTAACAGTTAAGTATTGCGTTTCCAGACGATAGACAGATACTCATCTCGTCGCGTCGGCGTTATATTTTTTGTAAAAATGTAACACAGGCGCCTGCTTAGCTATGACTACGCCGCATTCATTGAAGACCAAAATGCTGTGTAGGCTTAGTCTACGCCTACGCCGCGTAGCTTATTGTTACGCTGCAAAGTACGTTTACTGCTTGGCAAAAAATGAGCTTTAACTACAAAACAGCCAAACGGTCAACTTATGAATTAAATAAATAAATTATATTTTGTATGATGTTTAACTTACGATCGTCTGTAAACGTAATTCATGCTACGGCACTAATTTTGCGACACTTGACTTGGAGGAAGATTAAAGTTGTCTATGAAATGAGGCAGTAACTTACACCAATTGGCGCCACTGTTTTAAGCTTACTTTGGCAAGGCATTGCACACGACATTTCAGTCTATGGTTCTATCTTATAATCGAACACTAGCTAAAGTTTTCCATCTTTTTCATTGATGTAAGAAAGTCAGGGACAGACCAGATATAAACACTAAGCTAGATTATAAAGCGATTACCAGATTGAGGGTAATAGTTAGCGCTGCATTGTCAACGAAAACAGGTGTATTTACTTATTTATAGTAAGGATAATAAGTGATTGAGATAAACACCATGAAGTGTAACCAATCCCTTTATTGACAGCTGTTATGATGCTGGCAATATTAATCAAGCAAAAAAAAATGTTTAGTTTATTGTTCGAATGAGGATATAAAACTTTTTCTGATTTACCTGTTCGTTGTTCTTCTACGAATAATCATTAATTCTATTAATTTCATCGAACTCTTTAAAGTGGCGCCACCTGTCTTCTATAATACCTACTCTTATCTTTAGTAGTTTTGACATATTTTACAAGTATTTTATATGTTACAATATAACACTGTTATAACTATGTCTAAATGTGCAGACGAACTCGTCGCCGAGAAGGAGAAGTACAAGGATATCGGAGACGACCTCGACACCGCCTTCGTCGAGCTCATCCTCAAGGAATAAGCTACGCTCACCTCCAAGGGATAAGCTACGCTCATTCCCAGGGAATAAGCCACGCTCTTTTCCAAGGATTAAGCCCCACGTCGGGTCCTGTGGGTCATTCCATCTATCCGCGCGATTCACACAAAATAGTTTTACTTTTATATTATACTCTTGGTTTATGAACCATAGCTTTATGGCGTATTTATTTTCAAGTAATATAAATTTAATTTATTAACTATGGCTGTTGTTTTATTGTGATCCACGTATAGGTAAGCAAAGCACCCTATATTCACTACTTACCCAACTCCTTGTCGAAATGCTAGAGCAAGTACGAAAAACTATCGGACGTAGGTAACGTAAGTGTTTTTAACTATAGTCTGAGTTATTATACATCGGATTACTTAGGTAATGTCTATTGCTTGTTAATGATTTAGATCACAATACTGAAATAACATACATAACTTACATTACGTAGAGTCGAGTCAGAAAGACTGGTAAAGATGCGATAAAAATAAATAAATAAAAATAACAAGACATTTATTTAGAGCACACACCTAAATAGAACAGTTTGCAAAAAGCTAAAAAAAATGTAGGAATAACATATACTTATGCATAATAATAACTTGTGCATCTCACTTAATTTTATTTAAGCCTAGGAGGTTCAGTACATTTCTTTATAGGCACATTTAGTAGCGAGTAGTAAGCGAGCTTGCCTAATTAATTTGTAGATGCTTTGAATGCCAAGTAGTCTAGATAAAAAAGAGATGATTTATCCCAAGGCTCAAAATAACTTAATGACAGTACCTACAATACAAAGAAATTCGAACATAAAAAAGTTAAATTTTATTGGTTGAAAATTGGATTTGGAAAACACTGTTTATAAAGGTACATGTCTGCGACAGGCTAATAAGTAAAGTAAATAAGTTGTATGTAATAGGTACCTCTAGTGAATATGTGTAACCTTTAAAAATAAAAACTAGCAGTAGAAGAGAAAACTCACTATCTAACCTAAACAACTCTAACAAACTGTTGGACAAAAAGACAGATTTTAGTTAGGTATTATAGAGATCCTACAAAATTATCTTTTGTTATCTACAAGTTCCGATATCGATTCTACCAAATTTCCCATGTGCTAACATAACTAACACACTAACATTCCACACAGATGAGGTGGTGGAAGAGCGCAGTAAATACAAGTCGATTGCAGAAGAAGTTGACCAGACGTTTGCAGATCTTTCCGGTTACTAGCGGCCATCTTGTCTGCCATGTTTTCTACAGCCGCCATCTTGGAGAAAAAGGAGGGAAAGTGTGCGACGCTGATTGCTTCATTCTTTGCTCTGGAAAATGCTTTGTATATCTTTGGAAATAAGCGTAAAACATTTAGGCACGTAGGTACTACGCAATCTACTGCCATTTTGTTAAAACTGAAAACGAGATGATAAGGCGAGGGTTTGAACGGTTTTTAATGTATTACCTACCATAACCAGAATTTCGGGATAATACGGTTCTGTTTATTGTATATTTTGTTTTCGATCGTCATCTTGGAGGAAAAAGTGCTAAAATTTGCAATGATGTCTGTTGTAGTCGCTTGAAACACAAGCTTAAAAAAGTCTCTATTATGTAGGTCCATAAAATAATGGCTAAAGATAGGAATAGGTAGACTTAAGAGAATATGAGGTGAAACCGATTGTTATAGGTATCTACTTGCAAACAAATATTTGTGTAAAATAAGATAATTAGTTTCGATAATTCCTTTGTAATGGTTACAGATTTGAATGATAACTTGATTATTAGTTTACAATTTTAGAGCGAGTTTACGAGTGAGCATCTGAATAGGTAGGTACTAATGTGTAAATTTGAATATGTGTTCATGTGAATAGCCGAATGTGCTGAGTCACCTGTATAACCTGTATATCACTAATCGTATATTCGATTATGTAATTGAAATGAAATATTTACAACATTAAGCCAGCCAGCCGTTTTTACTAACATTTAACATTTACCTAATCAAATTTTATCTGAAAATTTACAAGTACGAGACATACATTTTTAAGGCACCCATCAATAATTTTATACAAAATGAGGAGTAAATTATCGCAGTCATACCTAGATTGCTAAGTACCTAATCAAAATATTTAAAAAGTAAACTATAATTTATATTCGTCCCACTTTTGTATGAACTTTGTATCTGATTAGATTTTCTAAGAGTTTTTTATTGTATGAGTACCTTCCATATATGTTTATATTCTAGAATAGTTATTGGACTTACATTATTGTGCAGTTACTTGGACTAAAATAATATCTGTTACAATATCTAACATTACTCAATACTTCTAACATTCCATAGTATAAGTGCTTATCTAGCTTTCCAAATTTACGACGCTTATTTTGATGTTTGATGGACTTTCTTGAAAATAAATTTTTAATTAAACTGATATATTATTTTATTTACTTAGGTACGTACATAAAACAGGCTATCTTATGTTTAACCAGTTAAATACTTCATTATCAAAAGAGGACTGCAGTAGAGCAGCTTTATCTATATATTCAGGACATGCATAAGAGGGCGACACTGAAAGTTTTTAGAACTGGCCACTTGTAAACGAAATAATAAAAAAATAAGTTCAAATTTTGAAAATGGTATGCTTTGCCAATATTATTGTGTATGTATTTTATTCATTTGTCATTTGTTTACGATTTGGCGGCAAATTGAAAATTGTCTGTGTCACGTTAGCATGAATTTAACGCGAGAAAATTTTCGTGGAATGATTTTTTATGACTTTCGATATCGTTTAAGTCAACAAGAAAGTTATGATAGACTTCGATTGGCCTTTCACGATGAAGCCCCATCTCGTGCCACAGTTTACAACTGGTTTAATGAGTTTAAACGTGGTCGCACTAATCTCACCGATGATCTGCGTGAAGGACGGCCTTCTACGGCGACGACTGAACATCAGTGTTGTGCGGCGTATGATAGAGACTGTCAAAAGAGTGACTTACCTATCAGCAGATTCGGACAAGCTTAGGCATCGGTATGAGTCAAGTGCACAAAATCCTCCATGAACATTTAGCGGGCAGGAAGCTTTGTGCCCGGTGGATACGTCATAATTTGACAGAGGCTCAAAAACTCCGTCGTGTTGATTGGTGTCGTGAAATGGTTCAAAGATTTAACGGAGGTGACTCAAATGCTGTATTCGACATACTTACGGGTGACGAAAGCTGGATTTATTGTTATGATCCCGAAACTAAGAGACAGTCTTCTGTATGGGTGTATCCTTCCGAGGAGTTGCCAACTAAAGTGAAGAGAGGTCGAAGCGTGGGAAAAAAGATGGTGGCCTCGTTCTTCGGAAGGACAGGTCATTACGCAACAATTGTTTTGGAGGATCGAAAAACAGTTACTGCAGAATGGTACACTAACAATTGTTTGCCACTTGTCCTAGAAAAATTTCGCGAAAAAAGACATCGCAGTAGGATCCTCCTTCACCACGACATCGCCTCGTCGCACACCGCCAAGCAAACAATCGACTACTTGACGACGTCAGACGTGAAATTACTGGGTCATCCGCCCTATAGCCCCGACCTAGCACCTTGCGATTTTTATTTATTTCCGAAAATAAAAGAAAAACTTCGAGGAAAACGTTTTATGAACGTCGAGGAAGCAGTGGCTGCGTTTCAAAATGCCGTCGAAGAGACCCCTAAGGACGAGTGGGCAAAGTGCTTTTCTCAGTGGTTCTAACGGATGCAGCGATGTATTGATGTAAATGGAAACTATAATAAAACTAATAACTTGCTAGTTTGTTCAGTTTTTGATTTTCCAAGAACTTTCAGTGTCACACTCAAGACATTTTTTTCATAGATGTAGATATATACGAGATCTACATCTATGAAAAAAATGTCTTGAGTCTGTCATGAGTTTTACGTTTTTCAATTTTTTTAAGGTGATTTACCTACACGTGCAATGCAAATGCAATTTATTCATACAATAAAAAATATAATATTATAAACCCACGAAGGATGTAAACGTAATCGAAAAAGGGTTACATAACATTTTGGAAAACCTCCAACTAAAATGAAGGTAGTAAGTAACGAAAAATAAAAATAGAAAGCGTTTTAAAAAGGGTTGATTGGTTGCGAGATCTGCCATATAAAAAAGTAAGTAATTACTTTCTTTCCTTATACATCCTACATATTATGTGTACCTACTTGTTTGTTTGTCGTAGAGATAAACACAGCAATAGGTCTAAAAGTCCGTGGAACGGGGGGGAGGCGATGCAGGTAGCTACACTTGTTTGATTCCTATGTCGCTAATCGTAATCGGGTACTCATTAGGGGTATAATATGTAAATGTTCAATGCAGTATTACTCTATGCATCATTTGGTTTACGAGATATCGCTCTGTAAACAAGTAAATCAACAAAAATCCAACCTAATAAAACAAGTATTTCCAGAAAAAATAACTGCCACAATAGAACAAATTAAGTTTCGTGTCGTTATCAAGGTACCTACCAAGCAAACCATAATGAGTGAAATGAGAGCGGTTTATGGGGATCTGAAACAACCTAAGAAACCATGATTTACAAGTGGCATAATCTTTTCAAACAAGGCAGATTTGAAAAGATTTAAACTTAACGCCTAGGACGGTCGGCTGTGGTCACCATATCGGATATCGTTGTGAAAGTTGAAAAAATTATTGGATGATGCTCGTCTGAAGATGAAATAGATTTCTGCAAAGGAGTATCAAACACAACCGTTTTAAGCATTTGGCAACACTTGGCATGTCAAAAGTCAGTGCGAGATTGGTGCCAAGAATGCTCACGTCGCTTCACAAGCAACAAATAATATAAGAGTCAAAGCATTTTTTGGAGCTGTGTAGCAAATAATCTATCCCTATTTTTGAGCTGATTATTACTGGGGATGAATTTTGGGGTCATTACTTTGAACCAGACAAAAAAGAGTCGATGCATTGTCATTAGAAGGTCACACCATCCCCTAAGAAGTTAAAGCACTTCGGAGTCGGCCGGAAAGATTATGGTTACGATTTCTTGGGATTGTGAAGGAATCCTATTGATTGACTAAATAGAAAAGGATGTAATAATATTACGCCAGATTATTGGAGCAATTAAAGGAAGTCATAAAAAGAAAGTCGACAAAACTGTCTTTATTCATATTTGAAAAAAGAACTACAGGGAAAAATGTTTCAAGATAATGAAGAAGTTAAGGCGGTCATTTTGGCTCATTTTGAGAACGCGGATAAACGTATTTTTTTGATGGTATAGATACATAATTTCTAGATCTGAAAAATGTATTAAGCTCAAAGGTAATTATATGGAGAAGGAATTTCTTAATTCCTTTCGCAAGTAATATCAAACAGGTAAATCAACAGGTACTACACATATTCACCTACTTATTAATAATAATAATAATTCAATTTATTTATTCAGACAATTTCCTAGTCCATTGTGTTAGTCAGCTTATAACTAAGGGTTAGTACTTAAAATTAATTATAGATTTTGTCCTTTGGACCAATATATACATAATAGGACAATCAAATATAAATCAAATCAAATAAATATAATCAAATTAATATAATTACAAACAAAAAACCCATTTGCCATTGCCATCCCAGTTCCCAACTACAATTAAAATTTAGCGTCAAAGAACCATCGCTAAAGAATCCCTTTAAAGAGAACTGTATTTTAATCGGTTTGATCCTGGGGATAAATGGGAACATTCGCTCGAGCGTAAAATGTTTATTGCAGCGCCCCTTGGCAAGTTAACATCATAACATCTATCTAAGAACCATCGCCGATGAATCCCAATCTCTTTACAGAAAACCGTATCAGTTAAACCGTTTTGGAGAAAAATGGGAACAAATGTACATATGCGCAGGCAGACAAACAAACGACCTTTCACCACACAACTTTATCGTGGGTAAAAATAAGCTACCTACATATAAGTTAAGTATCTATAAGTACCAAAAAGGCATGTCAATTTACTGTATATAATACATTATGTTTCAGTTTTTCGTGCAAAGTCCTGAAGGAAGTTATTAAGTAGGTAAGTCACACCCGCCGCTGTAACACTAAAGTCGAGTGACCTACTGATCCCTACCTAATTAACCACAGCGCTATCTAAACACATCCGTCGCTCAGCCGTCGAAAGCTAAACGATCTTATGATGTCAGATTATAAAAATATCTAAATATGGGAATGCTGCTAATATTTCATTCGCATCAACCTTTTTTACAACTTTTGGAAAATACGTAGGTATGTACGACAACTTTCTGCAATCAATAGTTTTGCACCGTGGTCTATTCCTGAAATAAAATGATTTCCAAACAAAATGTAGGTATGATAATATAGATTCTTACCTACTTTTATTACAATAAAACAAATAAATTTACTAAGCGCCTGTGACGACGCACAGTAAAGGATTTCGAAGTCAGTAATGATGAGAATGACAAGTCGTTACTTCCCAAACAAGATCACCAATGTCTAGGTAGACAAAAAAAGATATGAGGCTCTTTGATTTTTTTTTAAAGCTTACAAATCAGGATGTACCTAACCCAAAATCTTGTAAAGCCTTGCAGGATATCGAACTATTTTGAAAACATTTCAGGTTCCAAAAATGGCTAGCCTAATATTTATCAAACCAATATCTTTATCGAAAAACTGTTTAGAGAACCTCCTAGTAGATATCTTTAAAAGACCTATCCAACGATAACCGATAGGATAGTAAAATAAAATAATTTTGTACCACACAAAAATTTCATAATGACAAAAACGAATCGTCTGCGAGTAAGATTCAGATTAAAGGCGTACAGACAGGTAGACAACGCAACTTTAAGGGTTCCACTCGGACTTCTAAACCCTACAAATATGGCAGTTTATAGATACTCCCTTTATCTCTTATTAACAAAATTTGCGTGGCGTTAGAATATTCTCTGTCCTTGTCATGCTAATGTCAATGAATAATGATTGAAACAGGTTTAATCCACACACTAGCTAATATGTGTGATTATAAGATTGACCCATTGCACTAAGAATACAGCAAGATATACTGCACTTGCATCCGCTTCTCCATTGATTGATGTTTCGATAGCATCGACCCGTGATCGAAGAGATTTCACGGCTGCGAGCGGGGCGGTCGCGAAATAAACGCGCGCGCCGCGTGCGCAAGAGTGACGGATGATAGTACACAGTTGCGATTGCGCTTGAGGAATCCAAGATTTTTGGCACCGAAAATAGTCGGGCGGGCGCGCGGTTCGGTGCCTCGGGCGGGCGCCGCGCAGTGCGTGTCGCTCCGCCGTGTGAACAGCCCGCCCGTGAGGTGAGTCCGCGCGCCCAGCCGCAGCTCGGATACTCCACACACCCAGGACCCAAGGATCTCAAGGATTGTGTGATTCAGTGACCCGTGTGGAGTATCCAAGCTACTGGACGCTCCAGGTTATTGGTGTTACCGTGTGATGCGCTTATTTGGTTGCTGGAAGCTCTCGTAGATCTTAGGACTGTGTTCGTTACGGCAAAGTGTTGGAGTATCGGGTGTTAGGGGTGTCGTATCGTGGATTGAAAGTGCTCTCATCGCGCGGCCGTGCGCGGCTGTGACTCGGGTTTCAGCGCGCGCGCCCTCGCTGAAAATAGTGGACGCCCACACGACTCCCGCGCCGATACTTGTTACCTATTTGCGGCATACGAACATCAGTATTTATTTAGCGAGATGAGGAAACTCGTCTCGATTTTTATTTAGACTGAGACGTGGCCCATATCTCACGTATGTAGGCCGGCGCGGCGCTGCGTATGCGCACGGTCACTGCGATCGGTTTCTAATTTCAACATGGATGCTTTATTGGAAAATATTTTTTGGATTCACTCAGTTTACACAATACCTACAAATTATTATATTTATTTAACTTTCAACTTAATGCTTATAAAAAAAAATACATCGTTTATTCGTAAACGAGATCTAGAAATAAGTCGTACCTACATGCCTAGTATTCAAACACTAACAACCTGGGCATCTGTTGGCACGTTATCAAAGAACCACCAAACCTAACATACCTACAAGCTCGGGTAACGATCACTGAAATATTCAGGACAGAGCTAGAGGAACTCGTTAAAATTTAGATAACTTTCCACTTCCTGGGATCAAATATTTCTAACTATTAAATGAAACTGGCGTGTTACTACTCAGCCTATTCATGACTGCATGATTTATTAAAAACATCTGTAAACCCGAATATTACCTAGTTTAATAGACAGTAAAAGATACTCTAACACTATACAAATAAGCATCTAATGGATAAGGTTGATAAAAAGAATAACCTCGTACAAAAACCGCTAGGGCCTCGACTAGTTTCTTTCCTGATTCTTCATAGACATGACTTGGTGAAATCGGCATCAACTGTAAAACGATTCAAAATGGTCCTTGTGATTTGAATACTACTTTATAAATTTAAATTTTGTACCTAATACTTTTGAAACACTTCTGGGTAGATACATTGGACAATTGCTACGATTGCTTTCACAAGCTGTAGAAGCAATAAATCAAGAAATTGACTATTTCGATTTTCACTGACTGAAAGAACTACACCTGCATCCAGAGAAGTTGGAATCTTTATAGAATGCGAATCGTACTAAGCCTAACTTGAACTACATAATGCGTACACTACGTAGGTATCTATAGGAACGAGTACTTATACTGTTTTGACTATAAATAATAACTAGATTCAAATTTAAATTCAAATTCAAATTCAAGATATAATAAGAACCTATGTGCTGTTATAAGTACAGCATTTTTCAGGCTTTCTTGTGATATTTATTGTCTTAGCTCTCTTCTTCACCTCTTTCAGAAAAAAAATAAGATAAAAACTATATAAATAAACTAAATTTTTATATTTCACCAATAATATAAGAAAAATATATTAAAAGTAAGCCTACTGTATAAGGTGGTCATATAAAAGCCATAAACGGGACATCTTGGCGTCTACGGCGTAGATACTTGATGGAACCTTGATTGATATATCGTCTGACCTTGAGACCGTAGTTAGAGCCTTGAGGACAGATTGACATTGGTTTGATGCAATTTCCAACTGAGTCAAGGATAATTGGATTATATTTGGGCATCTAAATTTAATATAATATGTAACAACGTTATGTTGCCCTTGTTCTGTTGTAGCGTGCTCGAATTCATGCTTTTGGAGTTTCTTAATACTTTTCTATGTACTTGAAAGAAGATAAAACTCTTTCATAAGTCATCTTTCATCTTTCAAAAGTTATTTGTATCCAAACAGTTTGATTCAGTAAAATTTTAGGATGCACCTACTCCTAGCTAATAATACTACTTTAACATAACCTGAAATTATATTCCCTAATTCGTCCTGTATTTGTATTTCATAGTATTTGATTGTTTTAACGAAATAAAATGAGCATAATCTACTTAAAAATAACTAAGAAAGAATACGAGTGAGAATAAGAAATATCTACTTAGAAAGAACACGTACTTAGTACAAAAGAATATTAAACAATTTGCTAGCTACACATTGAATTAAATTAAATAGCTACCTACTTATTTGGGTCTAGCTTACTGGTCCATACGATTTCGCGGCAATTTTTTGAGATTTTCTTTCACAAACCATTAGCTACGTAACCCCAGTTGATCTTTATTTAGCACACACGTAACAGCTGTTTAAAAAATCTGAAAACACGTTTATTTCTGAACAATATATCGGCAAGACTTGTCAGCCCGCCAGGAATACCACCACGTCATAGCATCGTTATTTTAGCCGGCTCCACCCAAATCTCGGGTTAGTTCAGCATTTACTGCAGTTTTATAGTTCTCGTGAAACAGCATGTTTATGTTTTATGAAAGAAACTTTATAGCTATACCTTATTTGCGTACACCGGCCGGACCTAATAATAATTGAAGTAGTAGTTTTAGAAATACAAATACAAATGTATTTATTTACCAAAAACTTAGATTAGATTAAGAACATACAATATACTTGTGGTCTCCACAGAGCTAGCCTACTTCATGGGTTGGCCGGTTGACACAAACGAATTACCACTAAAACACAGAACAGGACAAACAATTAGTAGAAAAAAATGCGTCTAAATCGCACGATTTATGACAAAGTAAAAGTCAAAAGATATTTTATTCAATACAATAACAAGGATCACTTTGAAACGTCTTACATACTAGGTGAATTTTGGTGCCAATTCCTCCTAACTCATGCTTATATGCATTATAATTACAAGAATTTATTAAAAATGAGAACTTCATAGAAGTGATATGTCAAGTGGAAATCACCGAGTTCTGAGACTGAGATATATGTTGGTACTTATTACTTAATCATAAAATGTACATTTAAAATATGATCACCACGTCGTTACAGTCCAAAGATGCATATACTTTCGAATTCTGGTGTTATTTCACGATGTTTTGATGACCGGGAGGATTGAACACACGTAGTTTTTTGAATATAAGAATCCAACGGTGCGAGACCGATATTTTAACCTATGACTTTCTAACAATTTCCATCTTCTGGTTACTTAGTTAACTTGGTACTAATTTAAACTAATATTATGAAGAAAAGAAATTTTGTATTTTGTTTGTTTGTAATGGATAATCTAAACACTTCTAATCTGTTTTTTTTTTAATTCTTTCACTTATAGAAAGCTACTATATCAGGGAGAAAAGAGAACTATATTTTTGTTTTTCAAAAAAGCGAAGCCGGGGCGGTTCGCTAGTTTATTATAATTTTCATTCTACATTAATGCATAAGATTGGAATATGAGCTATACTACTATAACTATATACTATACTATACACTATAACTACTTATTTCGCTACTGTTAGAAATGTAAGTTATTTTCACTCATATTTGAGTATCTGCGTATCTACATCCAATATCTACATACATCTAATGTAAACAAAGCCTAACGGTTTAATTTAGCCACTGCTCTCATCAACTTGTGGAAATATTTAAAAAGGTTACGAATGTTTACATAAAGTGGTTTATTTACATTACAAATTAATTAAAGGTCGAATTTATAATATAATATTGGCCTCTTGCTAACAATGTTTATCCGTATTGTAATTTTCCAACCCAAAGTAAAGCAAAACCAATTAAAGGGCTTAAATCAGTTTGTTATTGTTTAAAGCCTCCTACACAATATTGGCAATTTATTAAAAGACACACGAAGCACTTTTTATGTTTCATCAAATTAGTAAAATTTTCCTCCGCAAAAATCAAAAACAATCAGTCGCTTTAGTTATGTTTAATAGACATGTCCGAAATTGCAATCAAGCTTCGAATAATTTTATTTTTATTTTATTTTATTTATTAAACAAAATCCACAGCTCTTAATAAACAATATTACTTAATCTAACGCATTTATCCTAAATCCAATAACGGATTTACATTTTATGTATATCACCTATAATTTAGAAGACAGTCACTAACCAAACATGTTATTAATTAATAGAGAATACCTATTAATAATTATACATTATAATTATGTGAGTGTATGAGAGTTGAGTTGGACGTAGTTTGTGCGTGTAGGCAAAACAGCAAACAGGTTAGTGTGTCTAGTTCTAATAGCCGGAACACAAAAGCGCAACACTTTAGACAATAACTCCGAGCAGTCGATATAGTTAATAAAACGGGAATTCATATTACACCCGATGGTAACACCGGTAAATGTATCTAGTAGCAATTATTTACCAAATATGGCGCTTAAGAGTGAACAAGTCGATTATCTTTCCATACAAACGTCGAAGGGTGATCACACCACCGTCTGATGATGAACAACCAAAACTAAAAATGATATAAATTTGTCTTGTCATAATCTATGCTTGTATCAATACAGAATTGTAAAAATAATATAGGTTTGAAAGATACAAGACTCAAAAAAATAGGTTTTTCATCACTGATTTTAGCGCAACTTTAGGTGTGAATAAATAACAAACGGAGTACGCAAACAAAAATTCCGATACAAGCTTAGATTGATTGTTCAAGAGCTCGAATAACTTTTTTTTTTATAAATACATTCAGTAGTTTTTTCATGAGAACCCTTGAGCCAAAGGTCTATTCATTATTTTTAGACAATTGTTTTATTTAGAAACCATAGATTAATCTGATCATATGACTCGAAATTATAATCACGCTATCTCCTTACTGCTCATCTCTATCCTTGGTGGACGTCTATCCTTTTCTCACACTAAGCTAGGTGAAAAAGCATGCATTTTAGCTGCGCCTACTAACGAGTTGGTGCCGCTGACTTGTGTATCCTTAAGGGCGTAGCCCGGCGTAGAGGGTCTACCGCGTAGCTTGTGCTACGCTTTGTCTGCTACGCTATGTCTGCCTTTTACATGCCGTTTCTTGTTTCGCTTTCATTAGATAACAAAATTGTACAATCAAATAAATGCGTCCGGTAGAAACATTGCGTGACTCATTGTTATTAGAATTTGATTGTTAGAAGAAATACATACAAATTATAATTTATATCAGATCAAACATCTGTGTTCAACGTACAAATGTTTGACCTGGTAGGCAATCAAACCCACAATAACGCAGAAGCTACCAACTGCACGGATACTTTTTTTTATTTTGTTGTTTTATAGCCTGTGTAGGAAAGATAATGGTGTGTGCAAAACAAAAGTCGTATCACCCCATTGTTATCTCAAACAAATTCAATCAAAATTACATAATAGGCACAAAAACACACAAGGTCAACCATATCTAATTCATCCCATAGATTGAGAGAAAAAAACAGTGATTTTTTCCTAATATCATTACTTTAAGCTGGTTTAATTTTATGTTTATTTCTTGTTTTTAATGTCTGTTTGTCGCTCGGTTCCTATTGTACCAAGGCAAATAAAAATTTTCTTTGTTTCTAATGAAAATGCTATGACCAGGGCTAACAGTTTTCCTGCTATGTATGTGTGGTGTTTACTATATTAGTTGCTATATTGATTTTGATTACTAATATGATTCTAATTTCAGTTTTGCATTCCAGGCCGTAACTGGCGTATTTTCCGACCGAAGAAGTAAAGACACAAAGCCGCCACCATGGACGCGATCAAGAAGAAGATGCAAGCGATGAAGCTGGAGAAGGACAATGCCATGGACAAGGCAGATACCAGCGAACAGCAGGCCAGGGATGCCAACCTCCGCGCTGATAAGGTACTACTTTTAAATAAAAGTACCGTAATAAATGCTAATGACATCCAAGATACCAGGAAACTGACAAGCCGTCCAGGATACTTGGACTCTATGTCAGAATACATAAATAACTAATAGTGGAAATTTCACTCAGCACTATCTAGTCCCAATATAAGCAAATCTCGTACTCCCATAGTACAACTTATTATTATATATGATACCTATAATAAGTATTTGGAACCAATCCAGTAACCTACGTTTAAATTTAATCCACAACTCTTTATTCCAGGTGAACGAGGAGGTCCGTGAGCTCCAGAAGAAGCTCACCCAGGTGGAGGAAGACCTCACACTCAACAAGAACAAACTCGAACAGGCTAACAAAGACCTTGAAGAGAAGGAGAAGCTCCTGACATCCACGGAGGCGGACGTCGCTGCCATGAACAGGAAGGTGCAGCAGATTGAGGAGGACCTGGAGAAGTCTGAGGAGAGGTCCGGCACAGCCCAGCAGAAACTTCTTGAAGCTCAGCAGTCTGCTGATGAGAACAACCGGTCAGTAACCAAGACTTTCAAGTTATTAGTCCTTGGTTTTTGTTGTTTCTGGTAATGACTGGTCTCTTCACTCAGTTGGGAGTAGCTCTGCCTTCTGCATTATAGGTTCGCATCCAGAACAAACATTTCTGTGATGAACAGATACTTATTCTGTGTCTGGGTGCTATAAAATATCATAAGTATGTATTCTGTCAGTTCTCGAATTACCATAGTATATACAAGCTATGCTTAGTTTGGTGCTAGATGGTGTTGTGTGAGTTGTTCACAAATGGTAATTAATTAATAAATGTATGTTTTGTCCGTACACAGCATTATTACCCTAAAACAGTTTTCTTTATACGTCAAAGTAATAATCAAAGCTTAGTGTCGCGATACATCTGCCGATCGTTCGGTTCAATACGCTCGCAGTGTTTTTCAAGTTCCCTATGACACAGCCGAAATTACGTCGCGTTCAGCGTAGCGCCGAACCTCCCTTCGAGCGATTATTTCAGCCAAAACGCATTCAATGTATTTTGCATAGCAAGCGACAAATCACGCGACGCGTTACGCGACCGATAGTTCGGCGCGCGTAGTTAAAAGTTCGGCTACTAAAAAGTACACCACTAGGTGCCGACACCAACTGACAACGACGCACGTAATTCGTCCGTCGCGTACGCCGCGTTCTGAACGTTTGGTTTGTCATACCAACGGAATATTACGACCGAAACTTCAGCCGCCGAACTTTCGTTGCCGTACCTCCTGCTGATGTGTCACTAGACCTAGTAATAAAAATATATCTTAACTAGAAACTTATATCAAGTATCATTATCAAGCACTAACAGTTCTGATGGGGATGAACACTGTATTCAAATCTAAATACGTACGTAACTGGGTGGAAGGTTAAAAATAAACATGTACTCAAATAACCGACCCGCTACTTTTATACTAAGGTGCACTCTTGTTTCAGTATGTGCAAAGTGTTGGAGAACAGAGCACAGCAGGACGAGGAGCGTATGGACCAGCTCACGAACCAACTGAAGGAAGCCCGACTCCTGGCTGAAGACGCCGACGGTAAATCCGACGAGGTAAAGCGTCCACATAAAAATCAACTTCATTGATTTAGAATACTTTCATCATGAGCCATTTTCATCGTCTAATCAAATAAAAACAAGTCTCTGGAAAACATGGAAAAGTAAGGTCTTAATCACGTTGAGAAAGCATTGGAATAAGAGTTTTGAACACAGAGTCCCACTTTGTACTTATTGTTAAAAATTCGTTATTTGTTTGGCTTCTTATAAAGAAAAACCATTTCCAAACATTTTCGCTTTCAAACTTTTTACATTGTTCGATGTCTTTAAAAAATATTCCTGGGGCTTTATTTCTAACATTGTTTTGTTTTAAGGACACAACCTACCCTTAGTTTAACAATTTGCTGTCGTCAATCTAAAATAAGTTACCTACTTACCTTACCTTATAAGAGATGATAAAATAGATATAACATGACTTGTGAATCTCCAGGTTTCCCGCAAACTGGCCTTCGTTGAAGACGAGCTCGAGGTCGCTGAGGACCGTGTCAAGTCCGGAGACGCTAAGATCTCAGAACTTGAGGAGGAACTCAAGGTAACTATAACATGCAGAATCAATTTATGACTCTTTTCTGGAAGCAAATAAACGGCGACTCGTAAAGTTGATTTAATAAATAAATCTTAGGAATTATATGGTTTATGTCTTACCAAATTGTGAATGTTATGTATTCTCATGGCATTTAGTAATGACGATACTGATGATTATGATACAGATTCTGTAGCGTTTACTCATAAAATTGTCTCAACTTAGGTCGTAGGTAACTCCCTCAAATCCCTGGAAGTATCCGAGGAGAAGGCCAACCAGCGCGTTGAAGAATTCAAAAAGCAGCTGAAGACCCTCACCGGCAAGCTGAAGGAAGCCGAAGCTCGTGCTGAATTCGCTGAGAAGACTGTCAAGAAACTGCAGAAGGAAGTCGACAGGCTCGAAGGTACGTCCTTGTGGGACACCGAAATAACATAAACGATAAAGAAGATTCTAATTACAGTAACAATAGCATAAAAAATCAAAAATGACTTTCATCGAAATCGAAAATGCTCAAATAACTCACTGATTGATGCTTTCAAAATAAATATTTAATTTTAACATTTTATAGTCATAAATTTCTTAGCCATACAATTAAACAATATTCTAGAGACTCTACCACAACGGTTTTTGTAGCTTAATATCTATCGAACATTTTGTTAATTAGTCTTTGCTTAAAAAAATATTGCAATTAGTACGTGAAGCCAAGTGAAGTAACAAAAGGAGAATAATTAGAAAATCGATGCCTTGATAATAGTGTAAATATACATGCACAATATCAAAATCGATGTTTTGCCCTTAGAACCAACTTTTGAAGTGCAAATAAAATGTGCTAGAGTCCAAAGAATTAAACCAAAAGAGAATTCTATAACTTCTCTAAAGCAGAGCTTTCTAAAAAATCTAAGAGCTAGTAACAATGTTCTTTATGCTTCGTAAGTTAATAACTAATAACTAAATTTTCCAGACACATTATTCAGCGAGAAGGAGAAATACAAGGCGATATGCGATGACCTGGACGGCACCTTCGCCGAGTTGACAGGATACTAACTCACCTATAACGCGCACATAGTTTTAAGAATCCTTTTTGTACCGACGACGATCACCCTAACACCCTAGCACATAAACTCATTGCAGACTCTCTGATATGTCTATCTGGTTTTTACACAGTCACGGTGGTTGTATACGGCTTAAACTGTTTTAAAGATCTGTTTATACGGTGCGAAAAATGCACAAAAACTATATTATGTCAATGTCAATGAAATGTTAACGTCAATTCTTTCTCTTTTTACAATCGTACGCGAGCTACGTTTTAGTCGAAACGTGTAACCAAATCTTTACAGAGTCTTGGCAAACTATGGATTTATCAGTCGTGACGAACATTGTTATCGCTGTATACACCTAGTGTGAACGAACCCTATCATCTCAATCAAAAACATCCCAACTTTCATCATCCAAACCTTAATTATATACCTTAAGGTATTCTCTCCAAAGAGTTGTAGACACTAAAGCTGTGTTCACGGTCAATGAGCCGGATCGCAATGGTGCGGTGATAAACTAAAACATTGAACATTATAGACACAACCTTAATCCTGTAAAATAGGGATTTTGCGTTGCGATGCGCCTCATAACGTGGACACCCTTAACATTTTCTGTACCACTGGAAATCCAGTCGAAATCATACCTTGTACATAAGTGCAATTTCAAACTATCTTCAAATCCTTACGCGAGATTCAAGACTTTGCTGAAGTTTGGTGATAATGAAATACTGCTGGATATTAGCGTTTTCGGAATTCACTAAGCGATTGTAGCTTGTCTGGGATCCTTGCTTTCTGTTTTGTGATTAACATGTCTTACGCTTTGCTGTGCCGTCGTGGACGTATGCTTGCAAGGTACTTTTCGTTCTCTATAATAGATTAATGCTCTTAACTTAACATTCATTTTAAAGCCAATTGCTTGCGCTATAAAGATTTCCATATTTAACCTCTGATAAATCATTATATTATATTTAAATGTTTATGTGAAATTTAGAATTTCCACTCGTCATATGAAACCAATCGAATAAGGCGTTGAAATACATGATGATTCGATTTGATTACATTGATCTACTTCGCTACGTTTTCGTTGAATACCTACTATGCCGCCATTTCATAAATTGTAGACATTGCAGAAATTTCCGGCATTTGTCACGATAATTGGGGTTGACCTCTCATTCTACCCTTCGCAGATGAGCTCGGAATCAACAAGGACAGATACAAGAGCTTGGCCGACGAGATGGACTCCACCTTCGCTGAGCTGGCTGGATACTAAACACCAGGCTACTCGCACTCTACATTCAACACACTCTACAAACACACACACACACGCAGCCAGCCTGCTACCAACACATCGACACTACACACATTCGTTTGTACACGTGATGTAATAATATTTATTAATTATGTAAATTTATTTACGATTTTCAATAAAATTTAATTTATAACGAAAGTGTTGCTAATTATTTTAATATCTCTAACGGTTTTATAAAAGTAAACCTACAGTTTAAATTTGAAACCGATCTTACTTTGTTAAAGTCTAGCTTTCAATCTGATAAAAAAATATACAGTAACCCAAAAGTGACCTTTCATAATTACAAAAAAAAATATTAGTAGTTATTGAGAAATTTGATACACAATAAAGTGGTATCGTGAGCAAATTAATCATCAGAAAATTAGGGCGTTATTAATCGACGGCGGAAGCGCGTCATTACCCGAACTGTCAAATGACGTCTTTCCGGCCTAAGATGGACACCCCTCAAGATGTACGCATGCGCGATGTCGCGGACACTACGCACGCGCGACTACCCTCGCCGCTCAATCGATAGTGCAATGTTGAAACAGCCTGTTGGGTCGCGCGATATTTTCTCCTGGTTTTCGATAAATTAAAGGAGTTTTCGTGTGTAACTGTAAAATAAAATCGCCACAGTGTCTGTGTCAAGCAGCGTGTTACCCGGGGCCATCGTGAGGAAGATGTTGACCCCCCGAGAGGTGATAGCAACCCCAGTCGAGACATGTAAGTTATGATATTTTACTTGTCATGGATCCCAATTACGCATAAATTTTATAGTGATGAACGGGTTCAACACATTACGGGAGTTCGCAAGTGAAAAAGGATCATACCAGAGATTAATCTTGATATATCTTTAAATGAACTAGAAACTAGACCAAAAAGATGGTATAGCCAATATACGTGTAATGGGGTGTTTATGCATTGATATTGAAGTGACCTGTATAAATTCTCTTTGTTGTTTGCGTTGCAAACTCATCGTTTCTTATTTTCCAAAAAATGACTTTCTTTTCGCTATCTTCATCTCTTTTGGCACATCATCTCCCGAACAGTTAATTATCTATTTTGATTCAAAATTAATGACTTAGCTTAATCATCTAAGAGTACCTATTGAACTGATACTATTTGTACTTAGTAGGTATGTACATACGAGTATGTTCTAAGATTGATGGTCAATTACGTTTAAATCAATAACATGGCATGAGCTCGACATTTTCTATTATAGGAAGCGAAACATTGAAGTAGATATAGCACCTAGTGACTTTTAGGCTTCATTTATACCAGTTTTGATATCTTTATTCTTTGGAAAGATAAAAACGCCCGAAATGATCCCTTGTCTAAGATGTTCAAACCCTTAGGCCTAATTAATAAAGTTAGAAGTTATCTAAATAAAGGTCAATGTATTTTCCAGTAATCAGATCCTTTGGATCTTTACAGGTAGATGTTACCGCTACCGATTTTATAATGTTAATTAAAACATGATCATTTTCTTATCCGATTGCCGATTTGAATCGAGAATCGTTTATCTCGGCTACCACAAACAATGTGAATCGGTCAATAAAATCAAGCCGACCTCGTTTACTGCGCTAGAGGTTGGGTTTAAATCGAGCACCAGACGAGGTAATGTGTGCATTTATTCGATAAAACTGCCTAGATCATTACTGAGGCTACAAACCATACGGCGGTATAAAGCCTATAATGGGGGCCATTATAGGTTGCCGCCGTTTGGTTTGTATGTTGATCAATGCAAATATGTTATCAGTAGCATACTACGCCGAATAACAAAACCGCCGTAGCTACGTTCTACAAAAAGGCATAAGTACAGATGTGCTACGTCGTAGCCACCGCCTACGAATATTTGCTACGTAAATCTAAGCTGATAAAGTTATAGTTAAGATTAATTGCAAGCTATGTAAAATAATGCTGAAATTTTGATAGAAATCTTATTCAATCACACACCTTCACCTTATTGACACATAGATGTCAGTAAGGCCGTTTTGATCAGCGTTCAGCTTTTGAGCATGCTATATCGTCATAACTCATAATAAATTCCTCATATCATTCCTCGGGATTTTGTCAGTGTCAGCGTAGCGACACAGCTCTCATTAAATCATGAGATTTGATATGTGATGATAGCTAAGAACCCAATGGCATGACAGTGATCCCCTGGAAGATGGAACGCCCATTTGTATAGGATGCTACCTGTGTAGATACCCTTGGACCATCATCCCGGCACATCAACACGAGCCGGCTCCGCAGCAAAATCTTTAATTTCTCAAATGGCGATAATATGTACATCTCGATTGGGATTATAAATGTGATGTATATGTGTATGTATTTATATTTGAGCCGTTTGGGTAGATACGTTAGGTACATCAGGATCACTTAAAATATACATGCACCTAGCAGAAAAAATATAAAGACCATGTGTGACCGGAATGCTAGTTTGTATTTCGGTCAGTGAAATGGCAGTATTCCCTACAACGTGGCAAAGCCGCCAGTGTTCTGGGCACGAATCGCTCTAGTGACGACCGGGACCAACTTGATTATTTATGACATTTTGTCATAAAATATCCGTCATAGTTAATAACATCGCAGTTAGTTATACGAGTACAAAAACAGGTTAACTTACAATAGTAGGTAGGTGTATAATTTAATCAATTAATTATAATTTTCTACAGTTCCATTCAAAATAAATTAGTTCCAAATGTGTCTCACAAATTAAAATCAAATCAAGATTGAGAACTTTTTTAAATAAGAACCAACTTCAAGTTTTTAATTTTTATCGCTTTTATCCCATTTTATTTAATTTAACAGCAATATACCAACGCCTGGAAACCTTTTAAGGTAATTTGATATTTACCGTTTGTGAGGGCTGCTATTCAAAACTGCAGTTCTATGATGTTTCAATGTTGTGTAAAGCCTTCAAGAGACTAATTTTATTTATTATAAAGGGCGCTCTAAAATAAACGCCGGCATCATTGTATAATATGAGAAGATAGTACCTAAACCTAGATGGAAATATGAGTTTATAAATTTTAAGAAAGAAAGGTTACGCGTGTTTTTTCTTACACAGTGACTATGAAGTTGTCGATTCGTACAACAATTTTAGAGTATTTTTTTTAGATTTCTTTTATTAATCGCAGTATCATCCATGCTATCGATGCATCTTTGCCAGCACAGTGGCAGTTTATCGATGTCTCTCTTGAAGTAGTCAGCTGGATGAGAGACGACAAACTATTCAATGGCATTATGTACCTACTGGCTTTTTTTCTTGTCAAGAAGCTGTGGAAAATGTAAAAGTCTGTAAGTTCATGGTATGGTCTGGTGAGTACGGTGAATGACGGAGAGCTTCCAACCATAGATCTTGTAGTTTAGAGACAGTCAATGGTGCAGTGTGTGGTCGTTCGTTGTCGTGCAGGAGCAGCAGGCTGGAGATTTGTGACCTTCTCCATCATTCTGGTCAGTCCTTCACAGTACCCATCAGCGGGAATGCTAGTGCCGTTTGGTAAGAAGGTGTAATGGCACTAGACCCCCAAACAATGACCATCACTTTCAAAACTTTCGTAAGTTGTACAATACGTGAGTAAAACCCGTGTTTAACAAAATGTACGACTCACGAAAGTTTTGTAGGTGATGGTCACTGTTTAGTGGTCTAGTATTCGTAAGTATTCGTTTAGGACATTGCATAGGTGCTGAACCAGGATCCAGCCAACATTATGTTTATGAGCACGCACAGCTGTGAAAAAGGTTTTGTCGCAAGTAACAATGCATTCAAGCCCCATTATTATTGTGTCTGTTGAGCAACGCAAAGCATGCCTCAATGCGTACATCGCGCTGGCGATAATTCAGCTCGTGTGGCATCCATTTCAATCAATCTTTTTCCCTTGCCAATTTGACGCAAATAGACTAATAATGTTTTGATGGTAACGTCGATAGCTGCAGCTAGACTTAGCAGTAGATTGAGTATAATCAGCTTTCATAATCACCTTTAATTCGTCGTTGTCGTCCATAGTTTTTGGTCGACCATGGAGTTCATTTTTCAGATAAAAAAATCTAGAACTGGTGTGTTGAAACCAATAACGGAGTGTGCATTCGTTTGTAGTGTTCGTTCCGCATACGTCGTTGGTTTTGCGTATGCCATTTGCCCCGCACTGTCACGACGACGGAACTTACATTTCAAACTAGCTGTACCCGGCATGCGTTGCAATGCCACAAATTTTCTCGCCGTTTAAACCTTACCTGGACTACGACAAACATTTCAACACCAAAATCAGCTAAATCAGTCCAGCCGTTCTCAAGTTTTAGCGAGACTAGCGAGATTTACTCGTATTTACAAATCCACAAAGAAATTACTGAAAAAACTATATCAAATTTTTAAAGTTTCATTAGAAAACTTCATCTAAGTTTAATTCTATGGGTTACATTTACATTTTTTCTTCTTTCCTTCTCAATGACGTGACTTTAAAGCGCAAAAGTCCCTTCGTGCAAATATTCAACTGGCCACCTTGGGAACCTTGTACACCATTATTTTAAAAACAAGATTTTGACCTTGCTGTGCGTATAATATTTAGAATTGTGTAAATTTGTCAAATCACATATGGAATTATTTGAAACCTTTGAACAGGTATACCAATTTATGTCTAGACATAAAAGCCGATTAGCAATATCTGCACATTAAACTAAATTGTATATTCGCCACTGTTGTTATATCATGGCTATCAAAATTTACAACAAATTACCAAGTGATGTAATTGAGCTGAAAGGTCCCTTACTCAACAGAACGTTATTTAATTTATTAATCATTAATAAATAAATAGGTATAGTGGAAAATTCACACATCATCATAGAGTCCCAAACTAAGCTTAGCTTGGTGACAAGATAACTGATAGAATACTTATATATTTTTAAATACATTCTTATGATTATACCCAAACACAAACACGTATTTTCATTACACAATTGTTTTTTTCTGGGAGGGAATCGAACCCTCAACCTAATTAGAAGTTAATAATCTGTTGATAAAATTAAGATTAATAAATAAATAATCCCAAACATTTCACACAGCATCATCTGGCCCTAAAGTAAGCTGAGCTTGTGTTATAGGTACCACATGACTGACACAAGTCGTATTACTTGTATACTTTTTTTTTGTAAATAGAAGAACCCAGACCCGCGACAAATACTTGCAGATCATACAAACATTTGTCCCGCGGCGGGAATAGAACTTGCAACCTTCTGCGTCTCAGCCAGACCTTAGCCCACTACGTCAGAGAGGTTGTTTGATAGATTAAGATAATTCAAATTCAAATTCAAAATAACTTTATTCATTACAATCACAAGGACCACTTTGAATCGTATTCTTACATGCTAGTGAATCTAGGTGCCGGTTCCTCCTAACCCCAGTTCAAGAAGAATCCGGCAAGAAACTTGTCTGGTCTTAACACTTTTTTGTATGATCCTTGAAAATTTTGTTACGGATGCCGAGTCGAGTTGGAGCAGATTCATCACAAGCTTTTTTGTCTTCTAAATAATCAGATATTTTATAATATGCTTTAATAGACAGTTTATGTTTAATTACGTTTTTAAATTTGCCAATCGACTAATCTAACACGTCGCTTGGGGCCTTGTTATAGAAGCGTACACATTGCCCTATAAAAGACTTATTAACTTTAGCGAGCCTAACAGTGGGAACAGCGAGTTTATCTTTATTTCTAGTGTTAATACTATGATTATCGCAATTTTTTTTGAATAAATGAACATTTTTGTGCACATACATTAAATTTTCGTATATATACTGACAAGGCACTGTCATAATATTATTTTCTTTAAACTTATCTCTAAGTGATTCTCTGGGGCCCATGTTATAAATTGCACGAACAGCCCTCTTCTGCAACACAAATATGGTGTTAATATCAGCAGCACTCCCCCACAACAAAATGCCATAAGACATAATGCTATGAAAGTAGCTGAAGTAAACGAGTCTAGCGGTATCTACGTCGGTAAAATGACGGATCTTTTTGACAGCGTATGCGGCAGAGTTGAGTCTCTTCGACAATTTATCTATGTGCGGGCCCCATTGCAGCTTATTATCTAAAGTAATGCCTAGGAACACTGTGGTGTCGACGAGATCTATCTTTTCGTTATTAATTTTTAGCTTTCACCTGTTTAACGTTGGGCAGTATAAAACGAATGCATTTCGTTTTTTTCTCGTTAAGTAATAAGTTGTTTACATTAAACCATGTTACAACTTTAGAGATTGCATTGTTTACATCGTCAAGATTAGTAAGTCGTCGCTTTAATTTAAATAAAAGTGACGTGTCATCAGCAAACAGTACAATCTCGTGATCATCCTTAACAAGTTTAGGTAGATCATTTATATAAATTAAAAACAAGAATGGCCCGAGTATTGATCCTTGTGGTACACCCATTTTTACCATTGACCCCGGAGAACGCTTTCCATTTACATCTACTCGTTGTGTTCGGTCACTTAAGTAGGATGTGAGAAGCTTAAGTGAAACTCCCTTAACACCATAGTGGTGTAGTTTGCTGATTAGAGTTTCATGGTGAACGCAATCAAAAGCTTTCGACAGATCACAAAAAATACCTAAGGCATCGCGTGATTCCTCCCAGATATCAAAATAATTGCTTAATATAAATTTTTGGCCTATTATAGTTGTGCATTTTATAGGTACCTATCAAAAGTATCTAAATCAATAAATGTCAACCTTATAATATTAAAAGTAATAGTTACATTTCAAATAATTTATAAATTGTACATTTTATTGTAAATTGTACATCTTTAAATCATACTTTTTTCATCTACTCACCTCACTACACACATTTTTCACACACACTTCTCACATACACTTCACACAAACACATCCATTTATAATGCGATCGGTATTTAATCATATTAAAACATGTTTTGAATTTATGATATTTCATACATTAAATTTAAAACATGATATTTAAAAAAAAATACTATTGCTTATGTTCTATGTTTGTTTTGTATTTTGCAATTATTGTAGTACTTAGTTTTAATTGTTGGTTTTTCTTTTGTTTTTTTAATTTACCCATTCATACATACCTATACTATCCATGAGTTATAAGCGAGTTGAATACAAAATGTGGATTCAAATTGGTTAAAGTTTGGCATATCTACACTTTATTATATTAAACTAAATTAATAACTTTGAATCCTAGATTACGATAAATAAATAAGTAAATAAATAGTACTTTTAGTACATTTTGACATTTAATTTGGTTTTAATGCTCTTAATGTATTACAATTTCTACAATTAGTATAAACTTAACACATTCACGTGCCATGTACTCAGGCGAGATATGCAGCTCTATTATTTATATATATTTATATTTAATGTATAATGCACCGTGTCTTTATGAATACATACTGAATAAATAAATGTATGCTATTCTATTCTATTTGTTTAAAGTCTGCAAATGTTTTGTTAAGCGTTTAGCTTCGAGTTTTTGCATAGTGTGTAAATAGAGTAAAACTATGAAGAATAACAAAAAAAACCAGGCCCAGTAGGTTTTGAGCGGTCTGTCACCTAAGTAAGCCAATTAATTAATTAATTAATTAGGCCACTGACGAGAATAGTAATGATAGGGTAAAATATTGGCAGCAGAACAGTTTTGAATGAATCGTTCTCAAAAATCTATACTTAGCTCTAGAATTCGGTGTGAGTTTTGTGAGCGGTTTCTGATGGATAAGCAATAAGGTTTCAGTATGTATTAGGGTATTAAGTATGTTAGTCAGCAGGTTGTGACGTCATACGTCTCGCGTACTTTTTATAAATGGAAATGTTTCCACGCTGTATTTCAACGAAGACAAGTTTACGAGGACTGTGCACAACTTTTACATTTTATCTCGTGAGTTCAAACTTATTGATACAATTATGGTTTAAACGATTATCCACGCAAATAAAATAAATTACCAGATTATAAATTAATGTATTTAACGTTTTATTTTTAATTCTCCATTTATTGCCGAAATACATCTAGGCAACTCCGATATCACAGAGATTACTTGATAAAGCTTTATTAATATATACTAAACATAAGTGTACATACGTAATTATATTTAATATTATATATTTATATTATATTAGTGTCTCGGACTTTTTAAAACATTCGTGAGTTGTATAATGCACATTTAAAGAAACACGCATTTATAAAAAACCAAGTGAGTAAAATACCCATGTCTCCCAAAATGATTATTTTATCTAGGTTACCTGTCTGTCTATCTGTTAAACAGCTGAACAGCTGAACGGATGTTGATAAAATATAGTACGAAATAAAAATTTTGATTATAGTATGTCCAGTCAAAAATATTTGTATTCAATAAAATCACAAGGATCACTTTAAAACGTACATACTAGGTGAATTTAGGTGCCAATTCCTCCTAACCCAAGCCCGAGAAGAACTGGCAAGAAACTCGTCCTGGTCCTATTGGTTTTTTGTATGATCTATCTTATACGAGTAAGTAGCTTAACTACGACAAACTAATACAAGATTACAGTTGTTTATACCTTGGAAATCTGTCAGTTAACTGTCTGAGGGTAGAGCATCATGAGGCCATGCATTCTTATCATTAATATAGTCATTTATATTAAAATACGCTTTTTCAAAAGACTACCCTTTATGTATGCTTAATGTATTGTTAGTGTTAAATATTTAAACAATTAGTAAAATAGATAATTGATTCAGGCGTGACTTTGCGGAAATCCATTACAAAACATTAAATAGATGGATAGAACGTCAGAATGAGACTTCTCATTCTGACGTTGGTCGAAGCAACAAGTCTGCAGAGCAGAGTGTTTTTTTTTTCATCGGGGTGCGGAGTGAGTCAAGTGTTCCTGAGGATGCCTCGTGGAGAGGCGAAACACGTGTCGAATTTCTTTTGGAGGTAACTCTTTAGGAATAGATTAGCGGAATTGTACTAAATATTTGTCCATCTGTTTAATGTTTTTTAATTAGTAAAATAACCAAGAAGTGATTAGAGCCGCTATCACCTGGTGTCACGTTAATAGACTTTGGTATCACTTTATAAGAGTAACTACCGACATACAAACCGGCACAGTGTGCCCTCACAAAAGCATCAAATAAATCTCCCAAACTTTCCAAAGGCTCCTTCGTAATTCATTGTTGCGATGAAGAATTATTTTGTTACACAAATAGGATCCAAACTCAAGCCTCGCGTCAGGAAGCCTACGCTTCAGAGGAGATTGCAGATTAGTGTCGTGGGGCGGCTTTGATGAAAGGCACAAACGATTACAACTAAATCCTTGGTTATAATAACGCTGGTATACGAGTCACATTGCTTTTTATATTGAGCCTACAGCTGTTTCTAGATGCCTATTTTTTAAGCGTAATTGTGATTTTAATAAACAAAGTTTTCTCTTATTCGATTTGGAATAAACAAAGGTACAAATACAAATACAATTGAAAAATATTTTGAAAGGTTGAATCTTCTCTCCAGGATAACCTATTATAATAACATTTCAGTGATGAACAAAGGTGTTTGTTCCATGTCTGGGTGTTATTATGTTATTAAGTATGTATTTTAAAAATATATAAATATTCTATTAGTCATCTGGCAACCATAATACAAACTATGCTTAGTTTGGGGCTAGATGGTGTTGTGTACATTGTCAACATATTTCTTTTTTTAGTATTTAAAGAAAAATATCCGAAAATCCTACCTAATATGAAAGTAAAGCACTATAAGCCGATTTGTTTGCGTTGAGCGTAGATATCACTTTGTGTTTTGATAAGAATTTCGTTTTTAAAGGTAAAACGTACAAAACGCGAACCTTTTTTAATCGGGGCTTTGATCTAAAGACGTGACCTCTCTACGTGGGCTGAGCACATAAAATGTTTGCAGGAAATCGGGTGTCTCTTGAAATATGAGAGCTGTGCCGGACTCTATTTTTGCCCCTCTTCACTCACGTACTCTTATAACACGTATGTACATGTACCTAGGCTTCTACCTAAGGGTGAGCCGGGTACAATACGTGATTCTACCCATTTCAATAGGACGTGCCTTATTTTCAGAACATTAAACTTATAAGTGGACATCGTTTTCTATACAGTTCTGTAAAATATTAATTGAGATACAATTGTCGTTTTTGCTATCATTATTCAAACTAAAACGAACTTCTGTCATTTGCTAAACATAAATAAAAGAAAAGGACAACAATATGAAAACTACGAAAAATAATTTACTGGTAGATTAATCTAATGTATGTAATTCATAGGGTAAGATAAACGTTATGTAACGAGATGAGTTCTAAATATGAATGTGGGTGGAATATAAAAAAGTTATAATTCAGTCATTTCGAAAGATGTTCGCAAGGTCTACAGCTCACAGAGCAACGAGACAATATTTTTTTTAATACAATCACAAGGATCACTTTGAAACATCTTACATAAAAGGTGAATTTAGGTGCCAATACCTCCTAAGCCAAGTCCGAGAAGAATTGTGAAAAAACATATCCTGGTCCTATCGCTTTATTGTATGATCCTTCTTAACTACAAAAAAGTACAAGGTTACAAAAGCAGATACAATTTCAGTAAGTGCTAAGATTGTATCTGCTAGAGTCAAGAAATAGTTAAATTGGGTCGACCTCACATAGCCCGTGATAAGGTCAAGAATAAGATAAAATAAAGATATTCTTTTTATATTATTTCTACCAAATTCTAGAGATCCTTATTTATTATTTAACCAACGTTCTACAATTATTAACGAAAGAAAAGTTTAAGTAAAACACTCGTATTTCAGAGATAATATTGTAAATACCAACTTTTGTCTTGGTGTCCATTATGTACCGATCGCAGACGGCGTAGAAACTTAAGTCTATTTTAGACTACGATAAAATTTGATTTACAATACACATTGCTTTATATTTATGCTAAAGCACGGCTGAAAGATATAAAAAAATTACGTGATCAGCTAAACTCGTACGTACAACAACATTCACCAAATTCCGGTATTGATCGAGCAATATGAACGAGTTTGAAAAGATGAAAGTCATGCTAGCCCTCTCATGCGGAGGTGGATGTTGAAGCGAACTTGAAGGGCAAGGGCATTCAGATAGATCTACAAGATTGCACTCGTGCACAGGCAACCGGTCAACATAGAAGAAAAATTAGGATTGTAGAGTAAATACTTTATCCTCTGTGAATAACTGTAGATGGTCGTTTTCAGTACGTACGATGATGTTTGTAAGAAATTCAAATACAGGTTTTACTGAATGCAAGGACTACTTTAAAAATTGTCTTACATGCTAGAGGAATTTTGCTGTCGATTCCTCCAATCCAAGTGCGAATAAAATCAGGCAAAAAAATTGTCTTGGTCTTAGAACTTTTTGTATGATCCTTTTGAGCTACCATATCTACGAAAATGTGATTGATGAAGCTCCAGTGTGGCAAGCTACATGAGTGTAAATAGAAATACTAACGAATATTAAAAGTAATTTCAATATAACTAAAATGTTGAAATTTGTGTTTTTGACCGATATCAATAAAAATAAATTTAAAAACGAAACTATGACGACAACAAACTGGTGACTAATTTCTCACACAAGTTAATAATCACTGTAGCGGAGCAGTTGACAACGCCTACGTCAGTACTGAGCCCTAAGTACGGAACCATATTATTACGTATTTTTATATTTACGTATTACGTATTTTTGTGCTTATATTTATTATACCTTTTATAATAGCCGAGTGTTGAAGTCAACCATTTTAATGATGTCCAACTACGTTCCTATCGGTTGTCTCACGACACCTCTCATTTCGTCGTTTTATTCTATTTTATGCAATTTCTTCGTCAGTTTCATAATTGTGGTTAATAAAAATAGCCTGTCTAGGAGCATTTTTAAGATTAATAGGGAGAAGTTTATAAGAACCATTAAAAGCCTCGAGCTCGGTGAGTCTCTTTAAAAGTTATCTTTAGTAATACGTATCTTCTTGTTTCAATTTAATTCAGGGACTCGAGCGCTCTGAATAAAGTTATTACAATTGGACTAGGCCCAATTCTCCTGGAGAGTTAGAATCCTTGTTACCTTCTATCACGGTAGGTTAGTGTTAAGAATGACTATCGATCAGGGCAAGCCACTTCACTATTTATGTAGTTTGTAAAATTTTCATTTCATGCTAAATTAAAAAAGTGATTTTGTTACATAATCGTATTTACGTAGGGGCCACAAATGTGTAGTATTAACCGTGCAGAGTAAATTTTAATTACAATAAAACTAATCGTCTACGAGCTTTTATTAGGGGTAGATAGACGGACGGACATGACGAAACTCTAACTCAATTCAATTCAATTTTTCAATTTCATTTATTTCAGCCTTCATAAGTATATGTACAAGTTGGCCATATTTATCATAATAATAATTTAAAACATACAGAACATAAATAAAACAAAGAAATTAAAATATAAACTGCATGCACCACATCATTACATCACCAGTGCGAATGGTGCACCTCTGTGCAGTGCTTCATGAAGATGCAGTCAGTGTCCAGCCTTCCTGCTAAGTTGTAGGTATCTGTTGGTGCTGTCCCTCACGTGACGCATCAGGGAGGGTTGTTTGTTGGACTTCGCGTGTGTACAAATTGACTTGTTGTGTAGGCACAGGTAAGTCGCGATATCGTGACAATAACATTAGGAAATTTAAAAACGTTTCAAAAATTAATAATAAGAAATCGAGTTCATTTATACAAAAATACGACATTTTGTTTACATGCATGACATATTTTTTTAAGCTATTTTGGTTTAAAAACCAAACTACTGAACCAATTCTTATGTAATCTATGTACCATTCGGAAAGCATATCCTTTCACATAAAAAAAAATCAAATCGGTTCACAAATTATGGAGTTATGAATGAGTTAACAAAGATAAAAAAAATACAACAGAATTGAGAATCTCCTACCTTTTTTGATGTTGGTTAATTGTTGTGTTTTCTACAGATTAATGAAAGCTTTGCAGAAAAAATCACTCGTATTTCATACATAAGTACCTAAAATACTCAACACAAGTAAACACAAGTAAACACAAGTAAACATTCTCGGGTTATTTATCTTTCCAAATGAAAAGCAAACATTTTCCCAAAAGTAAGGAACACGTAAGCTTGGAAAACAAATTGAGCCGACGACTAGCAAACGAGGTGATTGAACCACCGTAATGAGGTATATTGCTCCCAGGATATGGATAATCGATAGGCCATAGTAAATTCGTATGTTCATGATATTAAATTTTCCAGAGTTATGAGTTTTGTTTACCAGATGAATAAACATAATAATACAAAAAATTAAAAAAAATATTTTACACTAAACGACTTACCTAAATAGTATGCAAAGAAATTTAGAAAAGGGAGAGGTCTCTGTTTCCATTCCCTTAGCAAGACAAATGTTTGTATGATCTGCAAGTATTTGTCTCGGGTCCGGGTGTTTCTATGTATTTAAAAAAAAGTTATATAATGTCATGTGGTACCCATTACACAAGCTCTGCTTACTTTCGAATCAGATGATGCTGTGTGAAATGTCCGGCATTATTTATTTATTATTTAAGCTCGCAGTTATGAACTAACTGCAAGCTTCGCATACTATTTAAGTAATTCAGTATAAAATATCTCTTCTAATTTTGTATCATTATATTTTATTTTCCGTATAGTGGAAACATCGTTGTATTAAGATAAATAGATAGATAGATATATAACTCATTATTGCTATCATCATTGCTATACCACACAGAAAAATACAAAAAAAATATTAAGTATTGTCATATAATTATTTAGTAATATTACGAGAATAATGTAATTCTGTTTGTTCGAATAAAATAAAATCAGTAAACATAGTGTTCGCTGACAAGTCTACGTCTGAATGCGCTACGTTCTAAGCTCGTAATAGATTCCCGTAAGCTTCTCGTATTGTGTTTCAAGACATGTTATTTGGTATGCATAAGGGAATCAAAGTTTAAATGGAAAACATTGATATGGAATGGAAACAGACAAAAGAATTTCTTAGAGCTTTCGAATGGTTCTGCAGCTTCGCCGGCTATGATATTATTTTCAAACTTTAAGCAAAACTCGACGTAGTTTATGTTTATATTTAGCTGTTGCCTGTTGCCCGCGATGTTGCCTGCAGACAACGTGATCACTGTTGCGACGTAACCCATCTAATCTAAAAGTCCTACTTCGGTACTTCTATAATTATTCCCCCATTTAAAGTTTTAAATAGATAAAGCGAACACCACATGTGTTCGCTTTATCTATGTAAAACTTAAAACTACAGAGCTTACTGTGTACTGTTCTGTAACTATCTGGTGAGCGAAGCGAGCTGCAACAACAATTCAATTAGCGTGCGAACAGAGCCTTAAAATACCAGTTGTAGTTAGGAAGTCAGCTTTTTATAACGTGTAAGAGACAGCGAAGCAAGCAGCTCATAAAAGCTACTGACGAACGAAGCAAGCCTCAATTTAGAATTTTTGTTACTCATTCACATTGTAACAGCTAAACCAATTTAATAGAGATTTAGTATTTGGTCCGCATGATAATATTTGACTTCTTTTATTGCTAGTTATTTGGGTATTTTTAACACATATGTTCTAAACATAAATAATTAAATGTTTTCATCTTTTTTTTTCATGCTGAAACTATATCAAAAAAAGTAAAAAAAAAATATTTGTCAAAAACGAAGAGCTTATTAACATACTCGTGGCTTTATTTTTAGATGAGTCACAGGTATAATTTGCATTTTAGTTAAAATACGTACCCGTGGTCCCCACACTAGGCTAAGCCTATACAGGCATAATTGAATTATGAATTATAAAAATTGAATTATGGCATAATTCAACTATTACAATGTATGTGTTGTACGGACTTATTTTTCAGGCTTTTGTGTATCTATGTACCAAATTTCATTTAAATCGGTTCAGTAGTTTTGTGTTGAAAGCGAGACAGACAGACAGAACTACTTTCGCATATATAATATTAAATATATAGTTAGGGTAATTGAATTGTCTATACGTGTTTATAATAATAATTTTCATTATAGTACGGCCAATTTAAAAGGTTCCATTTGACATCTGTCTGTTTTAGCTTCATGGTGAGGTGACCTGCTTAAAAACATCGATTAAATTAAGTTTAGTCCATTAAAATGTTACATTTTTTAGGCCTTAGTGTGCATTTGTCAGAGGACGCAATTTTATTTTTTTAATGTGTAGGGGGGGTCAGTAGAAGCTTAAGTTCAAGTTTGTGGGGTCGGCACCCTTGTCCCCCGGCCGCCATCTTGGAAAAGGGGGTGCAAAGGGTTTTCGCGCTGTATCTCGTAAACTAGTTACCTTACAGAAAATTTAATCAAACATAAAATGTAGCAAATTAAATTTCCTACAATTTTATTTCTATTACTTTTTATCGTCAAGTGACCAACAAAAAAGTTATAAACAAAAATAAATGAAAATTTTGTTTGTTTGTTCTAGGTTTTACAGCGCTCCAAACTTAAACGGATTCTCGAATGCTCATAGGGATGCAATAAAAACTAAAAATTAGGCTTACTTTTCTATCTATATTTTTTTTATTCATACAATTTATTATGATCTTAACATTCCTATGCTATTATTGAACTATGTTTGACCCTTTTACCCACCACCTATGAGGTATAACATGGGCAAAGTCAAATTTATAAAAATTTAATGCATTTTTTAATGCATTTTTTGTCACTGTCTTAGCAAATCGTTTGTATCGCAGAGTGTCTAGAGTATCGTCTTTATTTCCGCCATATAAAAAGACGAAAAAACGTTCGCCAACAACACTGAGTAACGATGACTCGACTTTCTCACTCATAAATAATTTAGTTCCACTTGCTAACTCTGGATGCTTCTGCAAAATTTTTATAAATTTGACTTTGCCCATGTTATACCTCATAGGTGGTGGGTAAAAGGGTCAAACATAGTTCAATAATAGCATAGGAATGTTAAGATCATAATAAATTGTATGAATAAAAAAAATATAGATAGAAAAGTAAGCCTAATTTTTAGTTTTTATTGCATCCCTATGAGCATTCGAGAATCCGTTTAAGTTTGGAGCGCTGTAAAACCTAGAACAAACAAACAAAATTTTCATTTATTTTTGTTTATAACTTTTTTGTTGGTCACTTGACGATAAAAAGTAATAGAAATAAAATTGTAGGAAATTTAATTTGCTACATTTTATGTTTGATTAAATTTTCTGTAAGGTAACTAGTTTACGAGATACAGCGCGAAAACCCTTTGCACCCCCTTTTCCAAGATGGCGGCCGGGGGACAAGGGTGCCGACCCCACAAACTTGAACTTAAGCTTCTACTGACCCCCCCTACACATTAAAAAAATAAAATTGCGTCCTCTGACAAATGCATACCCAAATGTAACTTTTCAATGGACTAGTTATGGATCGTAAATTATGAAAACAGAATAAGACAAGTACATAGTGTAACAAAAATGCATTTATTCAGTTGAGCTATTTTAATAATAGCTAGGTCTTCGTCATTACTGCTGTCAGCACTCAGAGATATGATTAATTCATTTTGAACCATATTGTCCATCTCGTTTAAAATCATCTGAAATTATTTTCTTTGTTTTATCGTCGACTTTTCTCCAGTCTTCCGTAGTGACTTCTGCACACGCAGTTTGTAGCAGTGTCAACATTTTTGCAGTACTGAAGAGTGGCTCAGTATTGTTACGCGCTGCATGACCCTTTATTTGTGCCCAAATAAGCTCGATAGCGTTACACTGGCAGTGATAGGGAGGTAATCAAATAACGTCGTGTCCATGGTTTAGGGCTAGTTCATCGATTATATTGCGAGGCTTTGGCGGCTTAGTTGCTTTTACCAAATTCAACAACTCAACTTTTAATAAAGTTGGATTTACTTCCAAAACATTCCATTCCAGCCACGAGACAATTTCCAGTTTTTTATTTGCTTGCGTTGTTGGCTTATCACTTGAACAGAATGATACGGAGCGTTGTCCATGACAATTATCGATGGGTTTTCTAGGCTGACTAGCAGATTTTCAAACCACTCATTAAAAATCATAAAGTTCATTTCCTCATGGTAATCACTCGTACTTTTAGACGCGAATGCGAGGAGTCTAGAATAAATCCTTGAGAAGCTGAGCCCGCGTGACATATAATAAGGCGAGCTCCTTTTCCCGATGGAACTTTTGAGGCGGAGGCCACTGTCCATGTCTGTGAAACTGTATGGTTTGTATATAATCATGTTTCTTCAATAAACACGACATTGTCCCAATTGGTTATTTTATTTACTTGGCGTAAGAATGTTATTCTCTTCAAAATGATATCGCATCGTTGCAGCAGGATTTTTTTTTGCTTGTCTGTTTTTTTTATATCTGAAGCCAATTGATTTTTGTTTTTTTTTGGAAGCATAACGCTGAGTCGAGATCTTTTTGCTGCTGTAGCACACAGCACTGTTAGGTGGGTAAGTACGCAGAATAATTTTAAGCTTTTTAAATGTCTTTTAAAGCTTTACTCATTATACTTTTTAATATGTGTTACTATGACTTCTCACACACTATTACTTTCAACTCATCGTTATTTACCTTAGTCGCTGGCTTTCCTCGTGGTTAATTCTTCAACTCGAAGTTTTCACTACAAAATCGAAAATGAAACCAAAAAATGCGTTCATTAGCTGCGTCCACTCTAAACACAGCATTGATGTTGCGAGCTGAATCTGCTGCGTTATTTGCACGTTGGAACACGTAATCAGGAATTTATTCTAATCTATTTAAAGTCCTGTTATTTGTAACCACAAACAGCATTATCGTTTTTACTTTGAATATTAAACAGCCAACGTTTCCCCATTACTAACTTTTCAATCAGAGGGTGTCCAATCCATTCCATCAGTCGAGAGGGAGACTAATGCAATGAGATTGCTTTCCATCACGTAAGAGGTGGGCTCTCCCCAGTTTGCTTTGCACAATCCTACAATAGTTTTCTACTTTCCACTCTATCTACAGGTAATACGGTCCAATGTAGTTTCAACACTTCCAACAGACTCCAGAGATTGCTTTTTACCACTAACTCCCTTGCGATTTTCACGTTATCCCGTTCAATGTCGTATTGTAGTATCATCGGGCCTCTACAGATAGGGGTCGATCGGCTTAGTATCACCTTGCTTCAAGGTTGTCTTAACGGAATTAGATGCGATATTTATTAAAGAAGTAGGGGAGGGGGTTATCAAACATAGAGTTTGTTAAGTAGGTTCCCTCAATGAAATAAACCCAATAGATTTTTTCCTCGTTGTTGAATGTTGATGAGATAAGCCACCAACACTCGGGTTCAGTGACAATGAGATACATACAGTTGAAACTTGGTAAGTAGATGTATTCTGTGAACCGCATTAAGATTTTTACACAAAAAAAAAAAAACAAAAAAGAACTGATACTCAAAACATTTTTTTCATCAAACCTATACGTGTGGGGTATCTATGGATAGGTCTTCAAAAATGATATAGAGGTTTCTAATATCATTTTTTCTAAACTGAATAGTTTGCGCGAGAGACACTTCCAAAGTGGTAAAATGTGTCCCCCCCCCCTGTAACTTCTAAAATAAGAGAATGATAAAACTGAAAAAATATATGATGTACATTGCCATGCAAACTTCCACCGAAAATTGGTTTGAACGAGTTCTAGTAAGTAGTTTTTTTTTATAAGTCATAAATCGTAAACCGCAATTTACCTTTCATTCAATCAACTAAAATATAAAAATAAAAATTTAATTTCATAAACCATAAACCATTAATTTCAAATAATAAATCTGTAATAGGTGCCTAAGTAAATAATAATTATATTTCGCGCGGGGCGTGGCTTGATCGGTATCGCCCAGATGTACAAACAAAACTTTAATGGAGTTCATAAACAAAAATGTTTTTTGCAACAACAATATGCCAACATTACTTTTTGGAGACTTCAACGAAGATTTTTTAAAAGACAATTGTATACTGTCATTCATGCAGAACGCTGGATACAGAACGTTATTACCACCTTGTTCAACTACGCGAGGAGGCACACAAATTGCTAATATTTTTGGAAATATTTCTAGTCAAACAGGAATATATATTAGCTTGTTTAGCTATAACAAGCCTATATGGGCTCGCATAGCGCATAGCCGCTCGTTAGATCTAAATCCCATCATTTAGTTACCTAATTATAATGTTTACCTACTTATTAAGAACATAATAAAAAAATACAATATTATTAAAACATCGATCAAGGTTACAACGAACAACAAGAACTTTTATATTATGTTACTTGCTGCTACGGAACCCTTCATGGGAGAGTCCGACTCGCACTTGGCCGCTTTTTTATATATGTCCTACGAGGGCATAGCCGTGGGTAGCAGGAAATAGTATCTAGAAGACAAAAAAATTGTGATTTGTTTTGACCTTTAGAAGATAATATATATCTTTTTGTAGTAAACTTCAAATAAGAAAAGTTTTTCAACAAAAAGGATATTAATATTAAACACTGGTAAGGTCGGCCATGAACTATATTTTCCGATCACAACACTCGTGGAATACTAAGTGCCTTCTTTTATTTTATTCATATTATTAAAAGTGCATGAATATATTGCGAACATAGTGCGCGTATATTCGCATAATTATATTGGTCAACAACTACCATGGACGTACGTAGAGTTATTTTTCGTATCGTGTCAATGGTAAGGTAATGACAATTGTTTCGTGTCGTGTCATAGTAATTTGTGTCGGCAATTCTTTTCCTGATATATTATTTTGTCCTCAGCCGGCGCCACATTTTGGTTGTTCATATGCGGTGCCGCTGTGCTGGTGCTGTCGGCGCTGGTCGTACTGGCCTGCTGGCTTTCCCGGCGCAGAAACTCACTGGCGCATAAACTAGGTCAGTAAACCTGAACTTAAGAACTACTTCAAGACAAGTATGGCACTTTTAATTGTACCTATTGGGAGTCAGACTTCTCTTGCTATGACTTGTGTGAAAAAACACGTGCGCAGTACGAAACTCATATTGCTTCTGTGCAGCAGAAATGTAACTCAACTGATCAGCGATCAAATAAGGGTGTAATCTGGGAGTTATCCCTTAAAAATGTGTGACAAAATATCTGCCACAGTTGTACTACATTCTGGTGATTCGTATCCCGGGACACCCAGAGAACACATAGATAAAGCAACGGTCTGACATTTGTATGTCAAAAACCTTGCACCACCAGCTTATTAATTACTCATACTAATAAATCTTGTCCAGGAAGCAAACGCGGACCGGACAAAGCGTTGGTCTTCCAGCCCCCACGACGCGCCACCGCGGTCCGCTCACCTGGCTCAGCCACACACTACCTGCGCAAATCGCCGTCACCGACAGCACCGACTGCGCCCAACGCACCCAATGCTGCTTGCACGCCGCAACCGGCGCAGACACCGACGCCGCAACAGCAACCACCAACTCCTCATAACCCTGTAAGAACTAAGAGCATTAGAGCTTGTTAACAACAATAGTAACTACGGTGAAACTCGTGGCATGCCACATGATCGCCACCGACGTCGATCCGCCTTGAGTGTTTGAACTTACGATACCTGAATTTAGTTTAACAATATCCTTTTGATTCAGCCTCCACTGCATTAGTCTCTCCAAACCGACCACTTACAAACAATATAATAGCCTATTCCAATTAGTAGTACGTGCTCGTACGTGAGGCAGTTCTTTGTATTATTATTCAAGACGCTAGTTACAATAATATTAAGCATTACCAGCCACGTAATAGGATATAACCGATTCGATTAGTATTGTTATCGTTCCCACCACTTAATCTGATTCGGAAAATATGTGCGGATCGCACAACGGTTTTCTGACAGTATTGAATTGAGATAAAAACAAATAAATACTTTTCGTTTCACCACGTACTGACCAGCATTGGTTTTCTCTAGGAAGTCCATTGACAATGAAAAATGATTGTGTGTAGAATACCAATTGTCAAAAGCAACCAACATCCATGTCCAACAGCCACTATCATTTTAAATTACATTAGCATTAGTGCATAATGCTAGTTACATTGTGCGTTATCGAACAGCACTGCGAACATCATCGGGCTTTTGAGAGATATAATTTCATTGTCATTATATTAAGATACCAACTCGGTGTTTTGTTCAGCCATCGATCCACA